>MU090976.1:12152-25828 GCA_014858505.1 Corymbia citriodora subsp. variegata
TGGAGAGAGGCGCGCTGGCCTGGCTTATATTGGCGAGGGCCACCCTCACCTTGCAGCTGCAGTTTTGAGGCTGAGAGCCTGAGTTAGTATTAGAGTTATTCAAATCTCTCGGCGCATGGCTGGGAGGGCTGGGAGTGGAGGGGAGGAAGTCCCAAGGCCACAGGCAGGAGTCCCACATCGCTGGAGAGAGGCGCGCTGGCCTGGCTTATATTGGCGAGGGCCACCCTCACCTTACAACTGCAGTTATGAGGCTGAGAGCCTGAGTTGGTATCAGAGCCAGAGTTATTCAAATCTCTCGGCGCATGGCTGGGAGGGCTGGGAGTGGAGGGGAGGAAGTCCCAAGGCCACAGGCAGGAGTCCCACATCGCTGGAGAGAGGCGCGCTGGCCTGGCTTATATTGGCGAGGGCCACCCTGTCGCGACCTATTTTTTCCATCCCGAATGGGGGAGAGGAATGTCTGAATAAATAGGTTTAGGGGTATTGTCCATAGGACGGGTCCAAGACCCTCATTAGACATAGGCTCTCCCAAGCCCATACCCCGCGTGACGTTGGGTGTTCATGAAAATCTTCAAATGAGGAGTCGCCACTAGCCTATTGGGGTCGGCTAGAAACCAAGCAAGGCATGGGAGTATGCCTCACTTTCTACGCAACCAGAGATTCTAGGGTCGGGGACTTGATTACACTAATTAACCAATTAGCGCCCTTTCGGTACCTAATCTTGTTTATTTCAAAAGACTTTTGTCAGGCAGTTCGGATTGATTTTAGAATTAACCACTAACATGTGAGGTGATCATGCGGGTGCGCAATCATCAAAATATGACAATCAGCAATTCAAGAAAACATTAAATAAATTGCAGGAAAAAATAAATACATAGCATTAGGAGATAAATAAATGAAAATCCTAATTAAACTAAGGAGGAAACCATAATCATCGCATCATAAGCGTGCATTCAAGGGCAATTGTATCCGAGGATAATTAAAACCCTAAGGTAAAGCTGGGAAGGCTTGTTCGATTTTAAGCACAATCTTAAGCCGATGATTTTCCAACACTTTTTAAGAGAAAATTGATCCAAGAATTATTTTAGAGCTTTTTATGAAGCTCTAAAATCAACTTGGGGTTTTTGGGATTTTTTTGAAATTTTTTTTGGAATTTTCAATATTTTAATATTTTTTTATTTTTAATAAATAAATAATAAATTTTTTCTTTTCGAAATTTTTCATAACTTTTTAGGTTTCTGAATTTTCCATGAATTTTATGAAATTCCGAAAATATTTTTTATGATTTTCTGAATTATCGATTTTTTTTATATTTTTTTATTTATTATTAAAAAAGGATAATTCGGACCGAGTCAAGAGACCCGGCCCTACTACACTGACCCGGACCAGAACCCGGCCCGCGGCGAAGCCCATTTCCTTGCCCCCTATTTTATTTTTGGCCTTTTTCGTTTTTTTTCTTTTTTATTGTTTTTTAATCCTTTTCTTTTTCTCTTTTTTTTATTCTTATTTTTCTTTTTCTCTTGGTCTTCTTTATTCTGGTCTTCTTCTCCACGCCTTCTTCTGCATGCTTTTCCCCATGCATGCCCGATGCTCCCCCCATCTTCTCTTCTGCATTTTTTTCTTTTCTCCGAAATGCACCCAAACGACAACGCCGGCCGAAGCAACCGGCGCTTACTCCATCACTAGACCAACACCACTCATCAGCCATTCACCCCAACCGGCGCCGGCAGCAAACTCCGGCGACTATTAATCCACTCTCACCGGAACAACGGAGACCTCACTCTTCCGACAAAGCACGAATATTTCGTGAAAACCACGCCAAACTACAATAAATATACAAACAGCAAGCATGATTCGGCGGCCATGGACGCAAACACAGATCAATCTCAAGTCAAAACGCCGACTGAATTTTCGGATCTCTCTGAGGCATTTTGTCGAACGCTTGGGGTGCGCTACGGAAAAGAGTGATTCTCAGTGCATTCGAGACTCGAACTCGGGCAGGGACTCTCGACAAACAAGCCAGAACACAGACAAAATCAACGGTGAACCGGTGGGGGCCAGAGTTCGCGTGAGCCGGATGGCCACGAGCTCCGGCCCGGTGTGCGCGAACAAAGTGAAAACAGAACAAAGAGAGGCCTACGGCTTTCGGTGAGGCATTTCGTCGACACTCGACACGCGTGCGTGAAACAAAAGGTTTCCGGTTTGAGCCGAACTCAGTCCGGACCTAAGCTTCTAACTAGACGTGCCAGCACGCTAAGAAACATTTATGGAGGGACGACAGGGGCCGGGGCTCGCGCGAACTGGTCGGCGCGAGCTCCGGCCCGCGACTTCGTCAACCACAAACAAGGATGTTCGAGGGAAGCCTACCTGGATCAGCTTGAGGACACCGGCTGAGGAGACGTCGGACGGAGCTCGCGCGTGGCCAAGGCGTTGGCTGAAGCTCTCTTGCTCTTCCTCGGTCACTTCTGTCCTCTTTGTTTCTGGTTTTCTCTCTTTCGAGCACTCTCCGCTGAGCAAGAAAACCCCGACTCCCTTTTTGGTCTGAGTTACTCCTTCGTCCCTCGAGCTCACTCCGGAATCCTCTCAGATCTGGTTTTTTTTCGAACCCCACTCGGCTCTCTCCTGCTCTCTCGTTCTCAGTCTCTCAGTCTCTCAGTCTCCCTCGGTCTCTCAGTCTCTCTCTTTTTCTGCTTCGTGAACCTCCCTCGGCTCCCTCTCGATTTTTCTTCTCAAGAACCCCCCGGTTTCGCTTCCAAAAAAACCCTCAAAACAGCCGCTGGGTTCCCCTTTTTTCTCACAGCAGGCGTGTCCGATTTGCTTTGTCAGTCTGCTGACCGACCTAACCCTCCCTGCTGATTTTCTGCTGTTGCTTTGCTGCTGCTCCTCCCTGCTGACCTGCTGCTGCCGCTTTTTTATTTCTCCTCTGCAGGTGGCCGTTGCCGCACGGGAAGGAGAAGGGAGGAAGGAGAGAAAACCAAACGGGCTGGGCTGCGAAAGAAGAGAAAAGGAAAAGCGGGCCAGGCCCGCGCGAGGAAGGGAAAGAAGAAGACAAAGGGGGCCGGGCAAGCCTAGCTCTGGCCCGGACCCACGTTTTTTAATTTTTTTAATTTTTTTAATTTTTTATAATTAATTTTCAATTTTTTTTTTAAATTTTTCTTGATAAATTTTAAAACTAGTGATGCAAGTGCTCCTAATGTCTATATGTGATGCGATTTTAATGAAAAAGATTTTTTGTTAAGGGGTTAGAAATTAATCCCTAATTTTTTTAATGCAATTAATAGACACTTAAACAAATTGCCAAAATTTAGGTGTCAACAGTTGGTATCGAAGAGATCGAGGATAACCTCAACAATTGTTATGACAACTATTATGGTCATTTCTAGTAGCCATGTCCAGGGTAGAAATTGTTCTTGAGGCAAAAGCTTCTGACCTCTTTGTAAACATTGCTGAGTGTTGCAATTTTCCTTCTTTTTTTCTGGTGAATCTCTCTGTACCTTTCTGTTTGGCCAGCTAATCAAGGAATCATTTTACATTATTTGCTGGTATACTATGGTTTTGCTCATATATCCGTATGAACTGGGATAAATAGATGCCTTGGAGACATGAGCATAGCTGCAATTTCAAAAGCTTTGTTCTAACACTAACATCATTGAGTGATCCAAATCAAAATCAAAGATGTCAGCCTTTTCATCTCTGTCCCGCATACACCATTACTGCTTACTAGCTATACTGATGATAGTTGTAGTTTGTCATTGCAGAGTGAGATTCGTTACATCATGTAGTCTTCATTTTACTTCTGAGAGGTGACAACTAAATCTTTGCTGTGGCAAATGCATTAACTTGCAATCTATTACTACGTTGTCTCACTGACTGATTGGTTTTAGGCCAGGAGCTTGAATTGTTGCTTCAGTCGGACTTTCAAGTTGGTGGGGCCAAAGTGAAAAAAGAATGCTGAAATGTAGATTTTTTTATTTTTTTTCTGGGAGGCTTTAGTTCAAGATAACTGAATTTTAGTTGACTGTAGATGTTAGAACCGAACCTTTCCCACTCTTCATGTGCTAAAGAATTTACAGCTCATGTATGCAAAGCTAGATAGATAGTATGCAGATGCACGAGACAAGTCTGTACAAACTCTACCTATCTGATGTTGGTATCTAAGGAAATAATTAGACTGGCAAGCTTCCTGCCAAGTAGNAAAAAGATTTTTTGTTAAGGGGTTAGAAATTAATTCCTAATTTTTTTAATGCAATTAATAGACACTTAAACAAATTGTCAAAATTTAGGTGTCAACACACCCTCACCTTGTAACTGCAGTTTTGAGGCTGAGAGCCTGAGTTGGTATCAGAGCTAGAGTTATTCAAATCATGGCTGGGAGGGCTGGGAGTGGAGGGGAGGATGTCCCAAGGCCACAGGCAGGAGTCCCACATCGCTGGAGAGAGGCGCGCTGGCCTGGCTTATATTGGCGAGGGCCACCCTCACCTTACAACTGCAGTTTTGAGGCTGAGAGCCTGAGTTGGTATCAGAGCCAGAGTTATTCAAATCTCTCGGCGCATGGCTGGGAGGGCTGGGAGTGGAGGGGAGGATGTCCCAGGGCCACAGGCAAGAGTCCCACATCGTTGGAGAGAGGCGCGCTGGCTTGGCTTATATTGGCGAGGGCCACCCTCACCTTACAGCTGCAGTTTTGAGGCTCAGAATGGACTGCTCTCCCATGAACCGAAGCGCACCAATTCGGAGAAATTCTCTAACTACGACCCCTCCAAGAAATACGAGTATCATATGGGAGAAGTGGGACATTCAATTGATGAATATATGACCTTAAAGCACAAAGTTCAAAATTTATTGGACACTAATGCATTCTCATTTCGCACCACCCAACCGAATGTCAAAAGGAACCCATTGCCTATTTGGATTTGACGCTGGTCAAGTCAAGAATTTGAGAGTGTATGTTGCTGATGTCTATAATGGGCTAGTAAAGGCTGGATACTACCCGAGTCATGAGGTGGTTCCCCTATCCTTGATGAAAGAAATGGTTGCTATGATGACGGAGGCTGGTATGATTGTGTATACTGACCATACTAGCATGATCTCCACTATTTCCCAAGTCATTATTGATTGGGAGAAAGAATGGGTTGCGCTGAATGCTAGTAATGGTGAAATCAATGCGGAACCATCTATTAAGGTCCCGATGCACAACGAAGGGATAGTGATTGAGATACCTTAACCTTATGAATATGGTGATAATAAGGTGGTTCCTTGGTCCTATGACCTGGATGTTGACCTAGTTACTAGGTTTGGTCGAGTTTATGCTCAAGCCAATATTCAACCTGCAAAGCCTATTACTGATGAAGAGGCTAAAAAATTTCTCGTTGTAATCAAAGCAAGTGAGTATAGCGTGGTTGATCAATTGCGAAAAATGCCTGCTCAAATCTCTTTGCTTAAGCTCTTGCAAACATCTCCCACACATCAAAAGTTTTTAATGAAGGTGTTGAGTGAGATTCATGTACCAGAGACAGTTGAGCCTGGCAAGCTCGAAGAATTTGTTGGGTCAATCCTTATCAATGATTTGATCGCTTTCTCTGATGAAGAATTCCCTATTGAAGGGAGAGGACACAATAAACCACTATACATATCGGTTAAACACAAAACTTCCCATGTGTCTCGCGTGCTTATTGATAATGGATTTGCTCTGAATATATGTCCATTGGCCACTCTTCACCGCCTCAAGATAAATCTATCCCAGATACATGCTGCGAAGACTTGCATGCGAGTTTTTGATGGGACTAGAAAGGAAGTAATTAGGGAGATCCACCTTGATGTGCAAATAGGACCAATAGTTTTTAACATTCCCTTTCAAGTAAGGGATATCCCTGCCGCATTTAATTTTTTGTTGGGTCGTCCTTGGATACATACAGTCGGGGCTGTGCCATCAAGTCTCCATCAAAGCGTGAAATTTGTGATTAAGGGGAAGCTGGTCATTATCCATGGCGAGGAAGACCACCAGATTTATCATGAAACCATTATTCCTTATATCGAGCTAGATTCCGAGCTTGAATTGAGTTATCACTCATTTGAGTTAGTGTCCACCATATATGCTTCTCGAGGTTCCTCGCTACCCACTCCTGAAGTCTCAAAGACTGCTGTTATGGTAGGAAAAGTGATGGTTGGAAATGGTTTTATTGCTGGCTGTGGTCTTAGAAAGAGAGGTCAAGGTATTAGAAGCCCTATTGAAGCCCCTTGGAGGTCCCATTTTGCTGGATTATGGTACCATGGAAGAGGTGGAGAAAGCTCTGGAGGGCAAAGGCAACAAAGGAAAAACTCACAGGGACAAAAAAAGGAAAACTCGCTACCTCCTCACATCCGCGAGACTTTCCCTAGTCCCGCTAAAATGATGCAGGATAGTAGAGAGGTGATAGATACCCTGGGCTAGCCGAGTGGAAAATTTGATTATTATGTGAAGTACTCGGCTCCCCCTAGTTTTTACATTGACCCCCGTGACATTGTCCCAGACAGGTGGGGTGGAATGGATGATCCGATACCTCCAGGAGAAGAGAACCCCGATGATGCATTGGAAAGAATCATTAACCTATTTGATGATTTCCTTATAGGTGCCATTGAAGAAGAATCTTCGGAGGGAGCGGGCGTTAGCCCACAAGAGTAACTCATTTATTTGCATATTCCCTTGCGTGGGAATTTTTATTGCATTTTAGGGATTTTTCTTTTCTTTTCTTCTTTTTCGCTTTCTTTTAGGGTTTGAATACCGCATTTTCCATTCAATAAGTTGTAATTGATTGATGAATATCAATAAAATTACAAGTTTTGTTTTGAGGACATAATGGGTACACCAAACCAGCCCGGTGACGATATCCAACAATAAAAAAAAAATATCATCCTTGGAGAAATTCTGAGGGTTGGGCTTCATCATATTTCCTCACCCAATTTTTTTTTTTGAAGCCATTTCCAGAAACGTGTATTCTAGTTGGTTTGTTTATTTTTCTAACTCATTTACTTCATGTCTTAGAGCATAATTTTCTTGGCCTAAGGAAAGAACATTTGAAAAAGGCACAACAAGTTGTAATGAACCCATTGACTTGATTGTTATTTAATTAGGTTGAGAGCACAACTCCAAAGAGTTAATGTGGGGCATCTCTTGTTGATACTTGAGATATCTATCCAGAAAATCCAAGCAAAATGTCCTACATTTCTCATCTCCTAGAGAAAGTGAGGGGTAGGTCAAAAGAGGACCATCCATCTTTGATGAAAGAGGTATATCTCATCCTTGAATATAATTAATTCTGGAATTGACAGTTTGTTCTTTTCCTTGGAGGTGACGGATCAAGGGGATGATAGATTCTGGTAATGACCAAATTGAGATAAAATCTCAATCCAAGCCGAAATGGTTGTTCAATTTGCATTCTCTTGCATAGTGTCCTATTCATGCACATTCTCTTGTGCTGGGGCAAAAGCACTTGAGCATTTATCGAATCAAGGATCGATTTTCATTCTCAATTGATCAATTTATGTGTTCGTTCCCTTCAGATAGGGGCAATCCAAGGACATTGATTGCTGATAGAGTCCCTTTTATAGGGCAATTCCTTGAATGAATGCTCAATATCATGTTTTTCATGCTTGTGAAAATGTTTTTTTGAATTGTTTGTTCCAAAGTCACAAAGCTTTTCATGCTTAAAATTGTTGAGCTCTTTTAGAAAGAGAATTTGCATGGTGATTTTAATTACTTAACTTAATAATTTCATGTGGAGATTTGTCAAGATGTGCAATTCAATGAATGCCATCCAATTCTTAATAATGCTAAGTGAGACGTGTGAAAGGAAAAACATGTCTTATACACAATCTTTTACTTATACACTTGTGAGATGAGTGCATCAATTTCCATATCCACAAGGTAAAGAGTTTTCTTGCGAAATGTACGATGACCAAAATGATGAGGGGCAATTCATTTCTCTATCTCGAATACTACAAGTGATCCATTGCTTAACCTCTTTGAGCCTTATACACTTGTGGAGATTTCTTTCAAATTACCCCTGTCAAGAACCACCCCATATCGGGGCAAACTGGAGGTAAGTTGACATCACATGGTGAGAAAAATAGATAGAAATTTTCTTGCTCTCACTTGCATCAATCTTTGGGTATCTTATTGTAGATGAACTCAAACAATAATTCAAGTGCCTTAGGATGACGAAGAGCATTTTTTTTCCTCTATTCTACACACTTATATCCCTTATATAGCCTTTTTGAGCTTACAAATTCATTTCTTTGAACCCAATTGGTGATCATCCCCCACACTAGGGCAAAAAAAAGTAATCATTCAAGAAATGACATGGTCCAGAGCGCCAACAGAATGTGAAGACACTTAGAAGTCTCAATGAAAGATTGATGCATTATAGACAGTGTGTCAATGGTAAAATAGAACTATGGGGCATGAAAAAGCAGTGTGCCTAGTAAAAGCAAAGCTAATGCCCATAGGAGAAAATGAAAAAGAGTCATGATAGATGACTATCAATTGTGAAAAATTATATCCCAAATGGAGTGGTACTCAAAGGACTCAAATGCAAAACTTTTACAATCAATAGAGCACATTTTGAAGACAATCCTTGATGGTGAAGATGAAGACTGGCAGTAATGCCAAGATGATCACTGACTCTCACCTATCTATACACATTTTGAGCCTGATAATCTTTTCATTTCTCAACCCGTGAACCTACCCTACATTACGTCCTTTATAAAGTCTCTTCAGATTATGCCACTTAAATTAATGTGGGTGTTCACATGTCTTAAGCATTGTTTGAAGAAGTGCGAGCAAGATTATTTCTATCTCATTTTGTAGGGTTCTTGACTTGTAAACTTGGAAACGATTACATAACTGTTCTTTCAATAGCCTTGACTCAAAGAATCCCCTTGTTAAGCTGTTGACCAAACCCACATTAAGGTCCCTATTAAAGACCTCTCAAATTGGTAAAGTCGTACTACTTGCAAGAATACTTGGACCCTTGTCGATATGATGATAGTGAGATGGAGTGATTCTCATAAAATAGCCCTTCTGAATGAGAGTGAGTGAAAGTCCTTTCTAACTGAAAGTCTCTCATTTGAGCATTCTTAAAAAATTCATGTCATGAGTGGAAGTTGTTTTGCAAGATTCTTCTCTCTAGTGGCAATTTGGTTGTGCAAACATGGTAAAATCATTGTGCATAAACTTTGATTGAATTGATGAAAACCTCAGTGATCTTTGAAATGTGCATTCTAGAGTAGCTCAAATTGTCTACATTTTTTATGAATGCATATCAGTTTTGCTCTAATTGTGTCTGATAGATAATACTTTCTTGATGACCGAATAATGCCCGACATTTGAGTTGCTCTCTAAAGCCTCGAAATTCGTCCAAGCATTTTTGAATTTTATTTCTACAGGAAATCGATAAGGCGTGCTTCCATAGCCTAATGCCCATCTTAATCAGTATGGCATGATTCTGTAGCTTGGAGTTTTCTCATCAACTTGGCGTGTTTCTGTAGCCCAGAGTCTTTTCCATTGACATGGCATGTTTCAGTAGCCTGATGGTTCTCTTAATCGACATGACGTGCTTTCGTAGCTTGGAGTCTCTTTATCAGTCCGGCGTGCTCCTATAGCCTGGAGTTCCTCTTTATCGACCTGGTGTGCTAGATACATTTTCTCTAGGGATTAGAAATGTCACTAGGTGAGTATTAAATCTCTTTGAGTACTCAAAACAAAACTTGAGTAACTCATCATCTGAATGAAATTCTAGTGCTCAAGGCAAAATTTGAGCGTCTTCCCCAATTTTCAGAAATCTTTCAATCAATTTTTGACATTCAGTTTGGATCTGAATGTTACAAAATATTTTCATTGAACATTTCATTTTGGATATGAATGTTCAAATTTTTTTCGTTATACCTTAATCTGGATCTAGGTATTTCGAATCATCTTAATCTAATATTTGACTCACCTAACATTGGACATCTATTGATTAAGTTGTCTTAATTCAATATTTGACTCACCTAACATTTAGTGTTTATTGGTTAAGTTCCCTAATTCTTGACATTTCAGTCTAGATCTAAATGTCTCGAATCTTTTCATCGAACACTTCATTTTGGATATGAATGTTCAGATCTTTCTTGTCATACCTCAATCTGGATCTAGGTATTTCGAGTTATCTTAATCCAATATTTGACTCACCTAACATTGAGCATCTATTGGTTAAGTTATCTTAATTCAATATTCATCTCACCTAACATTGAGTGTTTATTGGTTAAGTTTCTCAATGGTTGATATTTCAGTCTGGATCTGATTGTCTCAAATCTTTTCATTGAATATTTCATTATGGATATGAATGTTCTTTGATTTTTCTCATTATACCTTAGTTTGGATCTAGGTATTTCGAGACATCTTGTTTCAATGGTCGTCTCACCTAACATTGAGCATCTATTGATTAAATTCAATCGGTTGCCTCAGTTTGGATCTAGGCAATTCGATAAACATTAGACTCCTCAAGAAATCTGGGATAAAAAACTAGATGTTTATGGAGAAAAGATTCATCTCGTATCTCAAGATGCTCTACCATATTGATTGGTAAGTAACTACAGGTACGCTTTTCTTCTCTTCTCTTCTTTCTTTCTTTTATTCATACTTTGCATTAGTTTTTCCATGCATCATATCATATTGCATTTTAAAATGAGATTCATTTTCCCACGAAAAATAACATTACATTGTATAAGCATGGTCAAAATTTAGGTCTCAATTTATCTTTGAATGCAACCTCTGCGAGCTCACCTTTAAAGAGGGGCAGCTGTTGACACTTAAATTTTGATCAATCATTTGTAATTGCATGGCATATAGTTTTAGGAGCATAATCTTTTAAGAATTTGTGGCGGTCGATTTTTGCATGGGATGTGGCTAGTTCAAAAATAAAATATATCTGCAGGGATGTGACTGGTTTAAAAGTAAAACATATCTGCAGAGATGTGGCTAGTTCGAAAGTAAAGTATATCTGCATGGTCAAGAAAATGAATGGATGTGGTTGGTTCAAAGGTAAGTATATCTGCATGGTTAAAGATAGGAAGAGAGCAAAAAAGATATATCTGCAATAAGAAATCAAATTATCGTGTCCTTATCTGCATGTTTTTTTGAAGGCACTGTGTTATCTTGCCTATAAAAGAGGGATAGACACACCGAAAAAGGGGACACTAAGTACACGGCTGCAAAAGTGAGAGCGAAATTGTGAGGGTGCCCTAGTGGAGAGCGAGAGAAAAGCGAGAGAGAGAGTGAGAAAAAGGGGTGTTCTTCGGGGGGAAATCTTTGAGATCCGACCAAATTGTACTATCGTTGGTGGTTGGTCGAGAAAGTTCAAAACTTAGTTTGCAAGTCGAAAGTCATGAATTCAATCCTCCAGTCTACCCCTGATCTCAGGATTCCTTGATTAGCTACCAAAGAATGGGCTTGAACTTAGATGTATATCGGTCCTAGGCTTCTCCACTCACACCTGGTAGGACTACTATGACGAGCAGCTCGCCTAGTGGGTAATTGATGTTTCATTAGCTCTTTCACCTAACCAGATATCGTTTTGATGAAAAGATGTGTAAATAAATTGAAACAAGATGAATGTTTCCACTATTTATAAATAAACCCAATATAATACGAAGCTGGACCGTCGGCGAAAGCGCGCGGGCAGAGGTGTCTGTCATCTCTTCAGAGGGTGTGGGCTTGGGGCTTTTGAGCTGAACGTGGATTTGTGACTTTTTCAGGACGGGCCGACCGAAATATTTTGCCGCACATTGGCCCTTGCTGCGTGGAGCGAACCAGCGAACGAACGTAACGCCATGAAACAAGTGTGCATATGATTCTGGAAAAAAATATCATTTTACATGTTAATTCACAAAGAGACAAGAAGCTCATTCTATAATTCTTATCCTTGAGGGGTGTTCTCCAATAAAATCAAATCGTAATGAAGCAATACCGCATCTGCGAAAGTGCCTTTCATGCTAGGGGCTAGCAGAGGTCCGGGGACAATTGGAACCGGCTCAATCCGTTCCACTCCAAAACGATTTGAGAAAGACCTTGATTTAGTTTGCAATTCCGAAAATTTGGGGTTGAACAAGACTAGTTTGGTCCTGGATTTTGGCCGTGGAGTCGGCATTTCTATCAGAAAATATGGCCAACGAAGGTCTTTTAGTGAGATCTGATATAACATGAATTTTAAGCACTGACTTCAATAAGTTTGTTTGATGACGAATGAAGCAAAAAATTGGAAAAAGAAAAAGTTGCATTTTTACAAAATTATCCTTGTAAAAGAAATGATGCTGAATAATGTTACATTTTTAGACGTGACCCTTATAAGTGCCATTTGAGAGCAAAACTTATAAGATAAGCCCTTGAAACTTTTGTGAGGTAAATAGAAACATTTTATCGAGGAAATATTATATTGAAAGTCCTATACATTTTGGCCAATAAACAATCGAATCTTAAATGTTTGAAAATTTGCAATGAAATCTTAAATGTTTTAAAAACAGTACAATCAAGTTCTTTTGACGACTTCTCTGTCAAATTTGCTAAGGTGATATTTTCTACAGGTGACGTACTAGAATCCCACGTGGCGTTTCTTTTAAATATTTTAGCATAGGTGACACTGATGTGGTGCCATTGCAGAAAAAAGTTAAAATTAAAAAAATTGAAGAAAACCCAAAAGCTAAGGAATTAAAAATTGGAGGAAGAATAGCACGTTTTAAGTGGGGGACCCTGGTGGTGGTTTCCTGGGTTAGCTCTGTCACGCCCCGACCCTCAAGCACGTGGCAACCCCTGTTCTCTTGCGGTCATTTGATTTGCGACTCCCCAGGATCCATCGCCGACCGTTAGTTTTATCTTTTGATTAAACGCATGCGGAAGCGAAACACAATCCCCGGTCAATCACAAAAACAGGGATAGCAGGAAAACCCAACAAGAACACATTCAAAAGTACTGCTTTATTTATCTATTGATTAACCTTAGGAAGTTTACAAGTACAAGCCCTTACCACGGGCATCTTCCTATCGAGCCAGTGAAACTAGCGAGTCAAGGTTAATCTACTCCCTTCAAAGACGGCCACGAGCCGTAACACGCGTCGATCCTCCATCCTACGGCCCTGAAAAATGTTAACCACGACGGGTTGAGATAAACTCAGCAAGTCAAAGTCCTAAGCCCCAGTTAGGAACTTCGCTCGCCTTGGGAGCAATCTAACCATGCAACCTAGTTCCGGCAAACAACACATACCACACCTCAAGCAACATTATCAGACGACAGTTCAATAAGCAGTTGCAAACACAAGCGACCCTACCTGGCCTTGGCACACGCAACCTGCAGAAACTGTCAATTCAATCATCACGACATTAAGAGCATACGAATAATCAGAGCATCTCGCACAACTTTCCCATGTCTCACACTCACACATGCTCCGATTATTACGACCCCTCCTCCTGGGCCACGGCACAACCTTATGGTTGGCGGTTCTGGCTAAACCAGCTTCGTCCTCTTTACCTCGAGGCATGGCGATGTCAAGGGCTCACTCTCAAGACGGCATTCCCGAAGGAGCACAAGACTTGCCCACTACCGCAGTCCCGCTACTGACAGAGGCCCGGGACCCGCCTCCATACCGCGGTCCCACATAGAACCCCTCCCTGTCAGG
>MU090977.1:0-16763 GCA_014858505.1 Corymbia citriodora subsp. variegata
ATTTTTGCCTGCTTGCCAATTCTGTTTCTTAGTAAAGTAGCAAAGTAATAATTAGATAGAACATACATGTTGCTACAGATTCCACGCTAAGCCTGTATTGTGTGATATATCGATCGTAATGGATCATTTGCTCATTTTTTTGAAGGAGCTGTCCAGTCTTTTAATTACCACGATTTAACTTGATTTTATTTCTTCAAAGGGATCTCAATGAGTTATCTTAGCAGTGTTAAGTTTATATGCATTTGCTCATAGGACTCAAGAGGTACGGTCCTTCTATATAAAGTGTCTACACAGCTTTTTAGTGAACCGAACATACAATATAGCCAGAATCCAAATTGGGCAAATTGGGGCCCAGCCAACGTAAACAAACAAAATGAAAAAAAGGAGGTCAAAAAGTCAAAAAGTCAAAAAGAAAAGAGAGGAAGAGAGAGGGAGAATGTTCTCTTACAGAGAAGTGGCTCAGTCGCTGATCTGATAATGCTCTCGGCGTCGTGCCGGTCGCGAGGATTTTGAACCAATCCGTTAAAGCTCTACTTCGAGAAGAATTCTTGCTCTGTGGAACAAGGAACCATCCGCTGCTCGTCTTTCGGTCTTCAGTCGTATTGATTCTCTTTTGAGAACTGATTCTGCTGTTGTGGTCAAACAGTCTCGTGCAAATTCATGAGACCCAGACAGGATATTAACACCTTAAAAAGAAGCATTCCCAGTCAAATGATTCGTGCACAGGTCCTCATCACCGTTTCCAATGTTCCCTCGTGGTAAAGCACGCGGAAATAACCGGACAGTTCTACTATTTCTTTCTTTTTTCGATGCCGCTAGACTCCTGAAAGAGCTGATAAAAAGTTACTGTTTACCAATCATCCGGTAGCTTATTGGTAACTTGCCGAACACCTTTGTGAAATTACTAATATCTTTTTATGGTTTACGGAAAAGAAGAAGAAGATGGTGAGTTGAGTTAATTTTGATTGACAAATAAAAAATTAGATAATTGTCTGTATAAGTCATTCAAATGAAAGTTATTAACCCACGGAAATTTAATGAGAGATAAGTTGGTGAGTTGTACTAATTTAGATTGACGATGAAAAACTATATAAATGTTGGTATAAGTAATTCAAATGAAAATTAGTAACCCTTGGAAATTTAATGAGAGAAAAGTTGGCGAGTTGTGCTAATTTAGGTGGATAATCTGTAAAAAGAGTTGGTAAATGTAAGAGGTTGTTTAACCAAGACAAATAAATATTGGTAACTTAATAGCTTATTTGATTAATTAAGAAAAACAATTAAATGTTGGTAAGTTATTCAAATGAGAATTAGTAACTCAAACTTAAATCTAACATAAAAATTGGTGAATCACTCTTAACTTATATTAGCAATTTCATATAAGAGTTAACAAATTCAAAACATTCGCCAATTATGTATATAAAAGTTGGTAAATTATTACAAAAGTCGTTAACTTACAAATTATTAAAAAGTTAGTTGATTCATAAAAGTCTAAATAAGTTACCAACAGGTTATGTAGAGGAAAAAAGTCACAATTTTCTTTTTTTTTTTACTCCCCCACTCTTTTTCCTCGTTTCGTTTTCTCCATCTCTCTCTTTCTCTACTCTCCTCTACTTTACTTTTTCTGCACACCCATATCTTCTTTCGTACAGAAGGACTGCAAAGGGTGATGGCCAAGATCAATAAGAAGTTATTCTCATCATGGACGTTGGTCTAGGAGGCCATGGTCAGACTGGAAGAGTTTAAACCTGGGGATCATATTTACACTTATCGGCGGTTTGGCCGATACTCACATCACGGTGGGCCATTCATTTTTTTTTTTTTGCCTTTTCCATTGTCGTTATCATATTCTCGTAAAAGAGGCTATAGTTGTTGTAGTAGCAAAACATGGTGCCGGTGGAACCCGAGAACTATGGGGAAAAGGAGGGGGCAGAAATGTAAAATTGGGAAGTCAACAGCGCGTGCCTTGCATGCGTCAGGCCGTGCCTTGCACGCGCTTAGCCTGCCGCTTGCATGCGGGCATGGGCTGCACACGCCTTCAGTAGTGTGCGCGCGTGGCGCCCACGCACCAATAGTTCCCGCATGTGGGACAACTTGCCTTCTTCCCCTTGCACTTCTTCGCCGATTTTTCCCCGTCTTTGTCGTGCTTTCCACAAATGGATCTTCTCCGGCAGTCGATTTTAGATCAAAATAATTAGTGGGTGTCGGAGAACACATTGGTGTGACCACATAGACCCAAATATCGACGAAAATGATCAAGAATCTGGTCTGAATCAAGCAAAATTCCCTTTATGCAAACTCTTAGCCATTGCGACTTCCGCCGCCTGATTAGCCTCCGGCGGTCACCGATATGCTAGAAAAAGTTATAGGCTTTCTACTACATGGCAGTGCAATCGTATTGGTCCAAAGTCGGGCGATGGGTCACCGGAATTTCGTTATAAAGCGCAACCGGATCTGGATATATGTTGATAGCGTCAAACCTCCATATCCCAGCAAATTGGAGAAAGGTTTTTCTTTCCGAACTTTATATCTATCATCATTGAGAGGTCCCATGACCTTGTACTAAATATAACAAACCTATATGAAATGGAACTCCATCTTTCTTAAACAATGTGTTAAAACTAACCATCTTATGGGGGCATAAACTATTGCAAAGAGCAAAATAAAAGTACATTAAACTGGGTCGAGGATACATTGGAATGGGTGAAGAGAATGATTTGAAAGAATAGAAGAGTAGAGATGTCGCATTACAAAAAAATAAGCCACCTCCCACCAGCCCCACCCCCATGTTATACTTGATGGTGAGAGCATATTGAAAAAATATTGTCAACCACCTCCCCCCTTAAGTCTGGACCATGTGACCAGCGACAGCTGCTATCCTTGAAAAATCTTGAGACCTCCTCGTGCGAACTTTCTACGTACAAGATTGCTCGCCCCCTTAATAGAAAATGTTCTCTTTCTCCCCCACTATTTTCCCTCGTTTCATTTTTTCCATCTCTCTCTCTCTCTCTCTCTCTACTCTACTATACTCTACTCTACTTTTTCCGCACACCCATATCTTCTCTCGTACAGAAGGACCGCAAAGGGCGATGGCTGAGATCAACAAGAAGTTATTCTCATCATGGACGCTGGTCTGGGGGCCCGTGGTCAGATTGGAAGAGCTTAAATCTGGGGATCATATTTACACTTATCGGCGGTTTGGTCGATACTCACATCACGGTGGGCCATTCATTTTTTTTTTTTTTGCCTTTTCCGTTATCGTTATCATATTCCTGTAAAAGAGGTTATAGTTGTTGTAGTAGCAAAATATGGTGCCGGTGGAACTCGGGAACTATGGGAAAAGGAGGGGGCAGAAATGTAAAATTAGGAAGTCAACAGCGTGTGCCTTGCACGCGTCAGGCACATGCCTTGCACGCGTCAGGCACGCGTCAGGCACGTGCCTGGCTTGCCGCTTGCGCACGCGCGTGGGCCGCACGCGCTTTCAGTAGTGCGCGCGTGTCGCGCCCACGCACCAATAGTTCCCGCGTGTGGGACAACCTGCCTTCTTCCCCTCACACTTCTTTGCCGATTTTTCCTTGTCTCTGCCGTGCTTTCCACAAATGGGTCTTCTCCGGCAGCCGATTTTAGACCAAAATAATTAGTGGGTGTCGGAGAACACGTCGATGTGACCACATAGACCCAAACATCGGCGAAAATGATCAAGAAATTGGTCTGAATCAAGCAAAATTCCCTTTATGCAAACTCTTAGCCATTGTGACTTCCGTTGCCTGATTAGCCTCCGACGATCACCGATATGCCATAAAAAGTTACAGGCTTTCTATCCCATGGCGGTGCAACCATATTGGTCCAAAGTCGGGCAATGGGTCGCTGGAATTTCGCTACAGAGCGCAAGCGGATCTGGATATATGTTGATAGCGTCAAAGCTCCAGATCCTAGCAAATTGGAGAAAGGTCTTTCTTTTCGAACTTTATATCTATCATCATTGAGAGGTCCCATGACCTCATACTAAATTAAATAAACCTATATGAAATAGAATTCCATCTTTCTTAAACAATGTGCTAAAACTAACCATCTTATGGGAGCATAAACTATTGCAAAGAGCAAAATAAAAGTACATTGAACTGGGTCGAGGATACATTGGAATGGGTGAAGAGAATGATTTGAAAGAACAGAAGAGTAGAGATGTCGCGTTGCAGAAAAATAAGCCACCTCCCACCAGCCTCACCCCCATGTTATACTTGACGGTGAGAGTACATTGAAAAAACGTCGTCAACCACCTCCCTCCTTAAGTTTGGACCATGTGACCAGCAACGGCTGCTGCTATCCTTGGAAAATCTTGAGACCTCCTCATGCGAACTTTCCATGTGCAAGATCGCTCGCCCCCTTAATAGAAAAAGTTCTCTTTCTCCCCCACTATTTTCCCTCGTTTCATTTTCTCTATCTCTCTCTCTCTCTCTCTCTCTCTCTACTCTACTATACTCTACTCTACTTTTTCCGCACACCCATATCTTCTCTTGTACAGAAGGACCGCAAAGGGCGATGGCCGAGATCAACAAGAAGTTATTCTCATCATGGACGCTGGTCTAGGGGCCCGTGGTCAGACTGGAAGAGCTTAAACCTGGGGATCATATTTACACTTATCGGCGATTTGGTCGATACTCACATCACGGTGGGCCATTCATTTTTTTTTTTTTTGCCTTTTCTGTTGTCGTTATCATATTCTCGTAAAAGAGGTTATAGTTGTTGTAATAACAAAACATGGTGCCGATGGAATTGCAGCGGGGCATTTCAACGGTGGAAGTCAACAGCGCGTGCCTTGCACACGCGTGTGGCCGCACGCGCCTTCAGTAGTGTGCGCGCGTGGCGCCCACGTGCCAATAGTTCCCACGCGTGGGACAATCTGCCTTCTTCCCCTCGTGCTTCTTTGCCGATTTTTTCTTGTCTCCGCTGTGCTTTCCACAAATGTGTCTTCTCCGGTAGCATATTTTAGACCAAAATAATTAGTGGGTGTCGGAGAATACATCGATGTGACCACATAGACCCAAACATCGGTGAAAATGATCAAGAAATTGGTCTGAATCAAATAAAACTCCCTTTATGCAAACTCTTAGCCACCGTGACTTCCGCCATTCGATTAGCCTCCGGCGGTCATCGATATGCCAGAAAAAGTTACAGGTTTTCTACCTTATGGCGGTGCGATCGTACTGGTCCGAAGTCGAGTAATGAGTCGTTGGAATTTTGCTATAGAGCGCAACCGGATCTGGATATATGTTGATAGCGTCGAAGCTCCAGATCCCAACAAATTGGAGAAAGGTCTTTCTCCTCGAACTTTATATCTATCATCATTGAGAGGTCCCATGACCTCATACTAAATATAATAAATCTATATGAAATGGAACCCATCTTTCTTAAAAATTGTTCTAAAACTAACCATCTTATGAGGGCAGAAATTATTGCAAAGAGCGAAATAAAAGCACATTGAACTGGGTCGATGATACATTGGAATGGGTGAAGAGAATGATTTGAAAGGACATAAGAGTAGAAATGTTGCGTTGCAGAAAAATAAGCCACCTCCCACCAGCCCCACCCCTATGTTATACTTGACGGTGAGAGCACAATGAAAAAACATTGTCAACCACCTCCCTCCTTAAGTCTGAATCGTGTGACCAGCAGCCTGCTACTATCCTTGGAAAATCTTGAGACCTCCTCGTGCGAACTTTTCACGTACAAGATCGCTCACCCCCTTAATAGAAAAGGTTCTCTTTCTCCTCCACTCTTTTCCCTTGTTTCGTTTTCTCCATCTCTCTCTCTCTCTCTACTCTACTCTACTCTACTTTTTCTGCACACTCATATCTTCTCTCGTACAGAAGGACCGCAAAGGGTGATGGCTGAGATAAACAAGATGTTATTCTCATCATGGACGCTGGTCTGAGGGCCCGTGGTTAGATTGGAAGAGCTTAAACCTGGGGATTATATTTACACTTATCGGCGGTTTGGCCGATACTCACATCATGGTGGGCCATTCATTTTTTTTTTTTGCCTTTTCCAATGTCGTTATCATTTTCTCGTAAAAAAGGCTATACTTATTGTAGTAGCAAAACATGGTGCCCGTGGAATCACAACGAGGGCATTTCAGCAGTTCCTACTTTGGGAACTATGGGGAAAATGAGGGGGTAGAAATGTAAAATTGGAAAGTCAATAGTACGTGCCTTGCACACGCACGTGGGCCGCATGTGCCTTCAGTAGTGTGCACGCGTGGCACCCACGTGCCAATAGTTTCCACGCATGGGACAACCTACCTTCTTCCCCTCGCGCTTCTCTGCCGATTTTTCCCCATCTCTGCTGTGCTTTCCACAAATGGGTCTTCTCTAGTAGCTGATTTTAGACCAAAATAATTAGTGGGTGTCGGAGAACACATCGGTGTGACCACATAGACCCAAACATCGATGAAAATGATCAAGAAATTGGTACGAATCAAGCAAAATTCCCTTTATGCAAACTCTTAGCCATCGCGACTTCCACCACCCGATTAGTCTCCGACAGTCACCGATATGCTAAAAAAAGTTATAGGCTTTCTACCCCATGGCGGTGTGACTGTACTGGTCTGAAGTCGGGTGATGGGTCGTCAGAATTTCGCTACAGAGCACAAACGGATCTGGATATATATTGATAGCGTCAAAGCTCCAGATCCCAGCAAATTGGAGAAAGGTCTTTCTCCCCGAACTTTATATCTATCATCATTGCGAGGTCCCATGACCTCGTACTAAATATAACAAACCTATATGAAATGGAACCCCATCTTTCTTAAATAATATGCTAAAACTAACCATCTTATGGGGGCATAAACTATTACAAAGAGCGAAATAAAAGCACATTGAACTGGGTCGATGATACATTGGAATGGGTGAAGAGAATGATTTCAAAGAACAAAAGAGTAGAGATGTCGCGTTGCGGAAAAATAAGCCATCTCCCACTAGCCCCACCCCCATGTTATACTTGACGGTGAGAGCACAATGAAGAAACGTTGTTAACCACCTCCCCCCCTTAAGTCTGGATCGTGTGACCACCAGCAGCTGCTGCTATCATTGGAAAATCTTGAGACCTTCTCGTGCAAACTTTCCACGTACAAGATTGCTTGCCCCCTTAATAGAAAAGGTTCTGTTTCTCCCCCACTCTTTTCCCTCGTTTCATTTTCTCCATCTCTCTCTCTCTCTCTCTCTCTCTCTCTACTCTACTCTACTCTACTCTGTTTTTTCCGCACACCCATATCTTCTCTTGTACAGAAGGACCGCAAAGGGTGATGGCTGAGATCAAAGTATTGGCCAAACCACCAATAAGTGTAAATATGATCCCCAGGTTTAAACTCTTCCAGTCTGACCACGGGCCTCTAGACCAGCGTCCATGATGAGACTAACTTCTTGTTGATCTCAGCCATCACCCTTTGCGGTCCTTCTGTACGAGAGAAGATATAGGTGTGTGGAAAAAGTAGAGTAGAGTAGAGAGAGAGAGAGAGAGAGAGAACGAAACGAGGGAAAAGAGTGGGGGAGAAAGAAAACATTTTCTATTAAGGGGGCGAGTGATCTTGTACGTGGAAAGTTCGCACAAGGAGGTCTCAATATTTTCCAAGGATAGCAGCAGCCGTTGCTGGTCACATGGTCCAAACTTAAGGAGGGAGGTGGTTGACGACGTTTTTTCAATGTACTCTCACCGTCAAGTATAACATGGGGGTGAGGCTGGTGGGAGGTGGCTTATTTTTCTGCAACGCGACATCTCTACTCTTCTGTTCTTTCAAATTATTTTCTTCACCCATTCCAATGTATCATCGACCCAGTTCAATGTTCTTTTATTTCGCTCTTTGCAATAGTTTTTGCCCCATAAGCTGGTTAGTTTTAGCACATTGTTAAAGAAAGATGGGGTTCCATTTCATATAGGTTTGTTATATTTAGTACAAGGTTATGGGCCCTCTCAATGATGATGGATATAAAGTTCGGGGAGAAAGACCTTTCTCCAATATGCTAGGATTTGGAGCTTTGACGCTATCAACATATATTCAAATCCAGTTGCGCTCTGTAGTGAAATTCCGGTGACCCATCGCCCGACTTCGGACCAGTACGGTCGCACTGCCATGGGGTAGAAAGCCTGTAACTTTTTCTGGCATATCGGTGATCGCCAGAGACTAATCGGGTGGTGGAAGTCACGGTGGCTTAGAGTTTGCATAAAAGGGAATTTTGCTTGATTCAGACTAATTTCTTGATCATTTTCGCTGATGTTTGGGTCTATGTGGTCACACCGATGTGTTCTCCGACACCCACTCGTTATTTTGGTCTAAAATCAATTGCCGAAGAAGACCCATTTGTGGAAAGCACGGTGGAGACGGGGAAAAATCGGCGGAGAAATGCGAGGGGAAGAAGGTAGGTTGTCCCACGCGCAGGAACTTTTGGTGCATGGGCACCGCGTGCGCACACTATTGAAGGCACGTGCGGCCCACGCATGCGTGCGAGCGGCAGGCCAGGCGCGTGCAAGGCACGAGCCTGACGCGTGCAAGGCATGCGTTGTTGACTTCCCAATTTTACATTTCTGCCCCCTCCTTTTCCCCATAGTTCCTGGGTTCCACTGGCTCCATTTTTTGCTACTACAACAAGTATAGCCTCTTTTACGAGAAAATGATAACGGCAATGGAAAAGACAAAAAAAAAAAAAATGAATGGCCCACTGTGATGTGAGTATCGGCCAAACCGCCGATAAGTGTAAATAACGATTGTTTCCGCATCTTGTTGCTTCCTGTTTGGTGCAAAAACAAAACAGAAGAGGCACAGAGCTGAGCTTATGAACTATAAAATTCCCATTGTGCTTACGATGTTATCTTGCAAATCGCATGCTTCGGTTGCAGTAAATCTGCTGGACAAGATACGCATGACAACATTTATGGTGATTGTTTACAGTGTGGTACTACACATACTTTTCTTTGATTAAAGTTTGCCTTTCTGATATTGAGCTTTTTGTTGAACTTGGTGAAGATTTTCATACCACCTCATTTACCGTTACTCGGTCATGGATCCAGATGTTAGGTAATTAGTGCCACGATTCTGGAGGCAACGACATATCCTACTCTTCAGAATAGATTCAGTACACATCAAATCACATAGGAGAGTTGGAATGAGTACACAGCAGCACTAGTCTAAAGGACAGAGCTTAGAGAGAACATGCTGGAGGTCGAACATTCCCTTAACTTCAGATGCTGGAATACTAGGGTATTACTTGAACCATGTACAAGACAGAATCTAAAAACTACAACCAGGAGCCTTGCTCTTGTAGCTCTCCATAACAACCACTCCCTTGTACTTCTTAGCCGCCATCATGCTATCAATGACATTACCATGATAAGGAGCCACCGTGTCTCGAACCGCCTCACGGGATTGTTGTGGGATGTGTCGATTTTTCGCCCCCTGAGCCATCGGCCTTGGGCTGCAAACTCTGTCTAGAATTGCAAACCCGTCCCTTCCAGCTTTGACTAGGTGGTCGGCATGAGGTGCCATTTGAGATATATCGAGGATGGGAACGATGAGTGAACTGAGTAAGGAAGCGGTGTATTGGCTTTTCTTTGGTTTGTGTCTGTGGAGTTGGAAGGCCGAAGGTCGCTTTATATAGAGCTCAGGGCGAGGGTCATAAAAACATAAGGAATAAAGCAAGGCCTCATGACTCATGAATTCCTGCATCATTGATCCCAAAGATCCACATACACTTGTTAAAGGAATGATAATTTCTGGGAAGATGCCATGCCTCATGGTCCCAAAGATTTTGGGACCATAACCAGAAACTTTCCCATTTGTACGTTTTCACATGGACAACATTGACTGGTCTACGCATTCTTCTGCAAGTGATTCTAATAGACCGAGTTAGGATCGAAGAATCCGAGGATTTGACTGGTGCAAAGTGAAGATATTTTGGAATATTTTGACCAATCTTGGAGAATGTACAGTTATGTTTAACCACCGGTACTAATTCACCTAAAATGTTGGTCTAAGTATTAAAAAATGCGACGAAAGTATTCTTGCTTGCTTGCCAAGTACATTTCTTAGTAAAGTAGCAAAGTAATAATAGAACATACTTGTCGTCGTAGATTCCACTCTAAGCCCTTATTGCATAATATATCGATCATAATTGATCTTCTACTTGTTTTTTTGAAGGAGCTGTCCAGTCTTTCAATTACCGATAAAATTTGCATGACTTAACGTGATTTTCTTTCTTCAAAGGGATCTCAATAAGTTATCTGAGCTATGCATTCGCTCATAGGATTCAATAGGTACAATCCTTCTATATGAAGGTTCAACACAGCCTTTTAGTGAACCGAACATACAATATAGCCAGAATGCAAATTGAGCAAATTGGGGCCCAGCTAACATAAACAAATAAAATAAAATAAAATAAAAGGTCAAAAAGTCAAAAAGAAAAAGAAAAGTGAGGGGCTGCTGGCGAATGTACAGAAGAGAGAGAGAGAGAGAGAGGGAGAACGTTCTCTTAGAGAGAAGAGGCTCAATCAAGTGCGCGGATCTGACAATCCTCTCGTCATTGTGCCGGTCACAAGGATAGTGCTAGTCTCCGCAAGTGACAAAATTTGACATAAGAATACTTAAATATAAAAAAATTAGAAAGATACACTCAATTGACAAAATTGGAGAAAAGTGAAACACTTAATATTAACGGTGAGAAATTCCGACCAAAATATTAACATAGGATTTTTTGCATACTTTTTTTTTGCTGATGTGGCAATTCTTTTAAAAGAAATTATCCATGTGGCAATTTTTTTAAAAAAAATGCCACGTGGCACTATAAGCCCCCAAAATCGATTGCAAAATTATATTCAAAGGGGGAGAGCTTAGGTGAGGGCCTCCACAGCCCTTGCTGCCGTCGCCCCACCATCGCTAGGTCCTCTCTAGTGGTTGGCCAGGGTCGCTAGCCACTGCTCAAAGCCCGGCAATCCCGGCTAATTCTCGCCCTACCGTCACCGGCCCTTCTTGGTAATGGTGGGGCGGTGGTGGTGAGGGTCTCCTCAACCCTTGTCGAACGATTGTTTTGGCAGTTGCACTGGATTTTTGCCGATTGCCATGAGAAAAACTGCACTCGAGGGCGGCAAAGAAAGGATCCGTTAAAGCTCTACTTCGGGTTGGGTTCCTTCTCCGTGGAACAAAGAACCATCCGCTGCTCGGCTTTCGGTCTTCAGTCGTATTGATTCTCTTTTGAGAACTGATTCTGCTTCCAGACATTCAAGCTTCCCCAGCGTCACCAGCTTTAATCAAACAATCTCGTGTAAATCGACCAAAAAAAAAAGGAGTCTCGTGTAAATTCACAAGGTCAGACAAGATATTAACCTTAAAAGGAGCATTCCCAGTCAAATGATTCGCGCATAGGCCCTCATCACCGTTTCCATTGTTCCCTCGAGGTCAAGCATACAGAAATAACCGGACACTTCTACTATTTCTTTCTTCTTTCGATGCCTCTAGATCCCTGCAAGAGTTGATGACAAAGTTATTGGTTACCAATCATCCGGTGGTAATCATCCGGTAGCTCATTGGTAACTTACCAAAAACCTTTGTAAAATTACTAATATTTTTTGATAGTTAACAAAAAAGAAAAAGAAAAAGAATCATGAGTTGCAGTAATTTAGATTGACAAATTTAAAATAGATAAATGTTCGTATAAGTAATTCAAATGAAAGTTAGTAACCCATGGAAATTTAATGAGAAAAATTGATGAGTTGTGCTAATTTAGGTGGATAATATGAATAAAGAGTTAGTAAATGCAAAAGGTTGCTAACCAATACAAATAAAAATTGGTTCTTAATAGCATATTAAGAAAAACAACTAAATGCTGGTAAGTTATTCAAATGAGAATTAATAAGTCAAAACTGGTGAATCCTTCTAATTTATATTAGCAATTTCATATAAGAGTTAATAAATTCAAATCTTTGTTCAATTATGTAAATAAAAATTGGTAAATTATAAATAAAAAAAAACCTTTAACTTGCAAACTATAAAAAAAGTTAGTCAACTCATAAAAGTCTTGATAAGTTAACAACGATTTACGTGGAGAAAATGTCATGATTTTCTCTTCTTTTGTTTTTTTTACTAACAAATCTTTAACACTGACCACTATTTAGTGAATTTCACAAGCACATAAAGAAAGATGTATTTTTTGTTTTTTGCACGAAAATTTCTGCATGAAAAACCCAGCTGGTTACAGCTAATTTCTTTGCCGATTACTTTTCCGCGTCTCATTGCTTCCTGTGTGTTGCAAAAACAAAACAGAAGAGGCACAGAGCTGAGCTTATGGCCTATAGAATTTCCATGGTGCTTATGGCGTTATCTTGCAAAATTGCATGCTTCGGTTGCTGTAAATCTGCTGGGCAAGTTTCGCATGACAACGTTTATGGCGAATGTTTACAGTGCGGTACTTCACATTCTTTTCTTTGATTAAAGTTCACCTTTCTGATGTTGAACTTTTTGTTGAATTTGGTGAAGATTTTCACACCACCTCACTTGGTTGAACATCAAGTTTACAGTTGCATGATCATGGATCCAGATGTTTGGTAATTAGTGCCGTGATCCAGGAGGCAACGGCATATATTACTTTTCAGAATGGATTCAGTACACAGCTAATCACATAGGAGAGTTCTAATAAGTACATAACAGCACTAGTCTAAAGGACACAGCTTAGTAAGAGCATGCTGGAGGTCGGACATTCCCTTACTTCAGACGCTAGATTACTAGGGTATTACTGGAACCATGTATAAGACAGAATCTAATTACTCCGACCAGGAACTTTGGTCTTGAAGATCTCCGTAACAAACAGTCCCTCGTACTTCTTAGCCGCCATCCTGCTATCAATGACATTATCATGATAAGTAGTCTCTGTTTTTTGAACAGCCTCGTGGGATCGTTGTGGGATGTATCGATTCTTCGCCCCTTGAGCTATCGGCCTTGGACTGTAAACTCTGTCCAGCATTGCAAACCCGTCTCTTCCAGCTTTGACAAGGTGGTCAGCATGAGGTGCCATTTGAGATTTATCACGGATGGGAACAATGAGTGAGCTGAGTAGTGAGCTGAGTAAGGAAGCAATGAATCGGCTTTTCTTTGGTTTTGTGTCTATGGAGTTGGAAGGCCGAAGGTCACTTTATATAGAGCTCAGGGCAAATGTCATAAAAATCTAGAAGGAATGAACCAAGGCCCCATGGATTCCCACATCATTGATCCCAAAGATAACACCTGTAATGGGGTGATTTTTTCTGGGAAGATGCTATGCCTCATGGTCCCGAAGATTTTAGGCCACAAACAATAACTTTTCCACGTGAAACAACTTTTCCATCTGTACGTTTTCCCATGGAGAACCTAGACCGGGTCTATGCATTCTTCTACAAGTGATTCTAATAAATCACGTCAGCACCAATGAAGTCGAAAATTCGTCTAGTGCAAGGTGAAGATATTTTGGAATATCTTGATTAATTCTGGAGAATGTTTATCCACTGTCATAAACTCACCATAAAAGTTGGTCTAAGTATTAGAAAATGTGAAAGAAGTATTCTTGCTTGATCGTTAAGTACGTTTCTTAGTAAACTAGCAAAAGTAACCATTCGATAGAACATACTTTTCGCCGCAGATTCAACCTTAAGCCCTTATTGATAGATCAATCGATCATAATTGATCTTCTGCTAGTTTTTTTAAAGTGGCTCTCTAGTCTTTTAATTATTGATAAAATTTGCATGATTTAACGTGATTTTATATCTTCAATGGAATCTCGATAAATTATCTTAGTAATCTAAATTTATATGCATTTGCTCATAGGATCTAAGCCATGCAATCCTTCTATATGAAGTGCCAACACAGCTTTGAGTGAACACAGTGTGCTTTGTATGAGCATGGTTAAAGAAAACTAGTCAAATGAAGAAATACAAGAGAAAATGCATGAATTATGCCCCTAAATGGGGAGGCTCTTGTCATAGAAAACAAGGAGAGAAATCAATCAAGAAATTTTTAGAGTAATTATTAAAAAGGCAAGTAAGAGGAAGGTCACAAACAAGGTTGAAGAGGAGTGTGAAGTGTTGCAATAGTGGTAAGATATGACATTATGCTAAAGAATGTAGGTTAGCAAAGAAAGGTAACTCCTAGGATAGAAATGGAGATAGAAAAAAAGAAGAGAAATAAATTACAAAGACAATTGTACCCAATGGTGATGTCGTGTTTATTTATAAAAATGCTTGTGTGAACCTTATATGCTAAGACTCAAGTTAGGTTGTTGATTTTGCAGCCTTATTCATGTCAACTTCCTGCATGACTACTTCACATCTTATCACAATGGTGATTTTGGTTATGCTAGGATGGGCAACAATATTGACATGGAAGATATTTATTTAAAATCAATGCTGCATGTACTTTGCTTCTGAAAAATGTGAGATATTTTTTGGACATTTGACTTCGTTTGATCTCCATGTTGTTGATTTTGCAGCCTCATTCCATGCCACCTCATGGTGTGGCTACTTCACATCTATCATAAGGATGATTTTGGTTGTATTAGGATGGGTAATGATGATGTTTCTAAG
This sequence comes from Corymbia citriodora subsp. variegata, assembly GCA_014858505.1. Classification (NCBI taxonomy): domain Eukaryota; kingdom Viridiplantae; phylum Streptophyta; class Magnoliopsida; order Myrtales; family Myrtaceae; genus Corymbia; species Corymbia citriodora. The sequence goes on from MU090977.1 coordinate 14,593, forward strand.
GTTATCGGTACAAGAGAGCGGTGCATTGGCTTTTCTTCGGTCTGTGTCTAGTGATGGAGTTGGAAGGCCAAAGTTCACAATATACTAAGCTCATGGAAAGTGCCATAGAAATACACAAGGAGTAAAGCAAAGCCTGAGTTCCCACATTATTGATCCCAAATATCTACAAACACTTGTAAAAAGAGTGATGATTTCTGGCAAGATGCCATGCATTATGGTCCCCGAAGATTCTTAGGACCATGATCAGAAACATTTCCATCAGTACCTTTTCACATGGACAAACTTGACTTGGTCCATGCATTCTCTTACAAGCGATTCTAGTATATTGAGTTAGCACAAATGAAGTTGATGCTTTGAACAATTCAAAGCGAAGATATTTTCGATTATTTTGAGCGATATTGGAGAATATAATCCATCCACTGTTACAGGTTCACATAAGATTGCGCTGCATGGAAGCGGTGGTCATTTTGTGTTCGACAAGTAAACTGGGGAAATAATTTATTAACGGAGTGAAGTTGGAGATATGCCTGCATTTCTTACAGCTGAAGTTTTATGAGCATATTGGAGTTTCATTAATTAAATTAACCATTATAGTGAATAAGATCTACGCAGAAGTGTGATTTCGTTTTTTGTGATAATGCAAACTGTCAGCAAGAAGTATATATTGGCAGAGGATTCTTTCGCCAGAAGGTGTGCGCATGTATGTTCTTTTTCAAAAAGTCTTAACGGTTGGTTTAAGTAATAAAAAATTTAAAAGGATTGCTGCCTAATTTACAAGCCCGTTTCTTATTAAACTTAGGCGATTATTCGATTGAACATACTCGTCGACTCGGATTCCAAGATCAGTCCTTACTGAATATTATATCGATCCAAATTGATCTTCTGCCAGTTTTATTAAAGTAGCTCTCCAAATTGATCATCTCTCGGCGGAAATTTTTGTGCGAGTTTTAAGATTCCTTTTCAACGGCCTTCTAGTCATATGATATTCTCTCGGAGAACTTTATTATTCTGCTTGTAGCCACATTCTTACCTTCCTTTGCATCACCGCCAGATACCAATAGATCGGAGAAACTCCACCGAAAGCCCACGAAAAAGTTCAGAAATCCTACTTTTTAGTCAAAGGTGGATCGAGAAAGCTTGCTAAAGATCACATGCACTATTTTGATAAATAAGAACAAACTGTAAGCCTTAAAGATCAGCAATCTTCACATATTTGAGTTGAGGCCCACCTAGAGTTAACCTGATATGTGCATTATGAGTCCCCCTTCCCTTGTTCTTTTCGTTCTTTTGGTTAAGATGAAGAACTTAAAATTCACTAAAATTAAAGTTCGTGCTTTTATTGAAGCAAGGAAAAGAAATAGCTTGTGCTTGCTGCTCGTAATTAATGAATAGGCGGCGAATATTCCATGACATATCTGGAAAGTTAGAGGACATGAATGTCCGGTACAACAACAGTGCCATTTGATCCTAGAAATAGTTAGCATCCTAGACAAGAAAAAGAGTGCAATTGCACCAACAAGTCAAAGAATGGTCCATTTGTGTAGTTATATTGCAACCGCCTGCTGGATTTACAACCGAATCATGGGTAAGTGGATGATTCATCTTTGGTGATTCTTTATCAGATCTTACTCAAGATGAGCTAAATCATGCAGAAGCAACTCAGCAGTGGAACTGCACTGTCCAATGGCCTCGTAGTTGTCTTTGGACCAGAACGTTGCCAACTTCTTTAAGTTGTGGTCATTGATTTTGAAACAGATTGAAGTCTTCTTTTCACAACAATCAAGTGAACAATTATACGATAGATTAGCATAAGCTTAACCAGAAAGAGGAGTTAAAAGGGGAACGTTTAGCAAAAAAGGACTTCCTTTTACTAGCTCATACATATCCAAGTACACAACTAACCTTCAGAAAGCAGGAAACAAAAGGTACCCATAAATACACTGGATTTAAAACAACCAACTTGACAAAAACTGCGACAAGGACTTGTATGGCCGGTTTACTTCTACCTTCTAGGAAGTTGCTGGAACCATCGCAAGTTTACAGTGGTAGAACCTAAAAACGCCAGCCGACAAACTCCTTCTTGTAGTACTCCATGATCAACACTCCTTTGAATTTTTCGGCAGCCTTCTCGCTATCCATTACATTCTCGTTTCTAGGAACAGGAGCATCCT
>MU090978.1:0-16759 GCA_014858505.1 Corymbia citriodora subsp. variegata
ATACCCTCGCTGCCACAGCATCCTTCGGCATTCATTAGCTCACTGCTCACTCAGGTCTCTTCACAAGAGTCGAACTGTCGTGAGCCGCCGCCATCGTTTGCGAGACGGAGCTGACATCATAGGCGAGGCCCAATTTTTTGCTCGTCTCTAATATTTCCATGCAAATGTCCTCCTAATATAAGGAAGGACACAGCATGCTTTGATTTGATTTCAGATTTGAAGTGAAGTGACGGGTGCAAAAAGGAAAAATAAAAAAATAATTTGCACTTTAGTATATGCAAAATTTTGCTAATCCAGGGGAAGAAACGAAAATTCTTAAACACGAAACTAAGGTTGAAAATTTTTGATGTAGTTATTAATATTAAAATATTAAAATAATAAGTAATGTCTTCCTATAACAATTTAAGTTTTTAGAACAGTTCATAGTAATCTTACAAATTTTTAAATTGTATCAGAATTAGAAATTTTGAATTCGAATTTTTCCACATTTTATTTGCCTTCCCAATTAAATATATTACACTTAATATTAGGCAGAAAGATTAATCACGCTTAATATTAGACAGAAAAACCAACTTAAGCATGATGTCGGTACATTAAAAATATTCTTTCTCTAGACTCCACCTCTTGAGTCAAATTCTGCATTATTAACTTGCCCTGCCTTGTCAACATTGGGATCGGATGTGATTTACATTGTTCTAATTTTCTAGAGCTCGTCAAGATCGCATTAGATCTAATATCATTAGCATTATTTTTTCTGCATCATATTTTGCACATGCTAGACAACTTCATATGACTTTTGATATCAAATTTGAAGTTCAAATACGAAGATGCTATTGATACAGCGTGAAAAATGTGTGGCAGCTTTAAAGTATGTGTATTGTCAACCATATAATTCACAACACTCAGTTATAATACAAACTGACTACAGTTCAATTATAGCTATATCAAGCAGCTCTAAGTGAGGTAAAAAATTATAATCAAGTATCTAAATAAACATACCAGATCAGCATCTAATAATGCACCTTCTACCGCATGGTCCATTACGTTTTCACGAAAATAATTTCATGTTTTCTCGAACAATCAATTCACCCCCTCTTATATCGTCGTGCCTTCCCCATTTCACCAAACTCTTTGGTTTGCCCCGCTTGAATGAATTTCCCCACTCAAGTTGGAGACACTTGATTTTTTGCATTGATTGTCGATGGTGTAGTTAGTCAAGCATTTGATAGAGGCTTGTGCTAAAGGCAAGTATCTCACATGCTGACTTTGCAGGGAAATAAAACAACCTGTCTAGCTCAGACATGTCTTAAATGTCTAGCATCAGTGTCGAGAACTCGCACGCATGCTTTTGGATGTCTGTCACCGAATTTCGACTCCCTTAATGCCCTGAGCACTATACTTCAAATTCTCGGGAAAGAACTAATGCCTCAATTGTTGCTACGATTCATCCCAATCATTCACTTGTGCGCAACCCTGTTGGATCTAGCTATAATGGATGGCTCAATGGCAAACAGAAAGTTCTCTAGGTGTTTAGCATCCTGGGCACCAGGGAGGAGCCCTCGGTTCTGGCACCTTCATGCAACCCATCTCGGGGTTAGGTGTATTACCCTTAGCTCATGTCAAGATAAACACTTGTGTAGCTCATGTCAAGATAAACACTTGTGTAGTTAGTTTTGCTATCTCCTCACGCAGGATGTGAACCCTATTTCGAAGTTCATCCTCAAGAATACCCATATGATTGTTCATAGCATGATGTGATCCCTCAATAAATCAATCCACTGATCGAATGTCATGAATGACGCCCCTAGGCTATCTGGGGTATTCACGTCAGTCTATCCTCAATCGGTTTCTAATCTTCAGTCATTCGAGTGTTGACCATGATTAGAAAGTCTAGTCCATTGGCCTAGCTCCACAGCATGTGACGCTGCGATCCTCAACCACGAGTCATACATTGCAACGCTTGAATGCTATGCTGCACGCACAGGTCGTGGGATAATTTGCATGAAAACAATGTGGGATAATTCGTCTGATGCACCCCCTCTGGGTGATCAGTAGATCTCGTGCGGAAAAGATTGGCATTTCTTGTATCGACTTAATATGATTTCTCGTTTATTCTATTAAACTAACACCCCCCCCCCCTCTCTCTCTCTCTCTCTCTCTCTCTCTCTCTCTCTCTCTCTCTCTCTCTCTCGCTTACCGTCATAGTTTGTGCATGCGATTTTGTATTCCTCCTAAACTCTTTCTGATTAAGCTATCGCTAGCCATACTCCGACCCAAGCATAATAAAATCCAGAAATAAGCAAGGCTCGCGCACTTGCTGGTAGGGGTGTCAAAAAAACCCATTCAACCCGACCCGAACATGACCTGAACATGACCCAAACATGAAATAACTATGGTACATGTTTCGAGTTTTAATATTGTTTGGGTAATAATTATAAACACAAATTGAATACATGTTTTGGGCCAAGTTAGGGTTGGAACATTGTTCCGACCCAAACACATTAAATGCTTCAGCACAAACACACCCACCAAAGCTATCTCCTCTACAATTCCTTCTACTCGCAACTCATCCAATATGTCTCATCTCGCCCCCATCAATCTCTCTCCCTCTCTCCCCCCCCTCTCTCTCTCCCCATCTTTCATATGATTTGCTTCTTTTTCACGGCCGACGCAGAACTTTAGAGGAGAGAGTATTATCTGTTTGCGGAGATGTTCACGGACGAGTTGGACGAAATCTCGCGGCGTCACGTAAAAGTATTTCAAATTCCTTTTGTTATATATTTTATTAAAAAATTATCTGTCTGTGGAGATATTCACGAATGGGTTGGACGAGACCTCGCGATGTCACATAAGAACATTTCGAATTTCCTTTGTCATATATTTTGTTAAAAAAATTATTTGTCTGCAGAGATGTTCATGGACAGATTGGACGAGGCTTCACGGTGTCACGGTTCATGGATGGGTTGGATAAGATCTTGCGACGTCACGTAAGAGCATTTCGAATTCCCTTTATAATATTTTTTAATAAAAAATCCGAAACCCGACCCGAACCGACCCGTTTTTTTTTGCTTCATGTTTTATACATTTCGGGTCAGGTCGGTTCGGGTCAAATGACATTACCCTTATTGTTCGGGTCGGGTCGGGTAACATCAAGACCCGACCCGTTGACACCCCTACTTGCTGGAGTTGCGCATCAAATTTTCCGATTTGATATACCTTGTTGGGTTAGAAAATTTGTAAATCATTCTAAATGTATCAATTTATTGCAATAATCGGAATGAGACTCCAATGTCCCATGCATTACCCTGGAACAATAATTTCTACCAATTACAGATTCTTTTTCCTCTGTTTGTTCTTTTTTTTTCTTGCTTTGTTTTGTTTGAAAACTTTGATTTGGGTTATCTGAAAAACCAAATTCTATAAGATAAACTTAGATACAACTAGACTCAATATGAATACATAGTTGAGGAGACCGCGTTACTTAATTTATTTTTTTAATGATAGTGGAGTAACTTTTCTTAAATTGTTTGAGAAAATTCATGAATGAAGATTGAATCTATATATCAGGAAAATACATCTATTTGACTTTATAGACTTCATAGAGATGCCTCGAAGATCATGTTATTACGAGAGACAAAGTAATCCTTGGATTATCTTCCTATTGAGGTGGATCTCAATGCTTATTTTCAAATAGTTTTACTTCCTATAGAAGTTATTGTCACATCTCATCAGCTGTTTATATTGACAAGGTCATCATTACTCATATTTTTTTTTATTCTAATTTAGCAATACCAACTTCATAGTTCAAAGGGCAAAATTATCCAATCTATTTTTAAACTTATTATAAAGATATTAATTTAATCCTAAATTTTTCAATTTCGTTAATTTGGTCATAAACCTTTATGTCAAATTCTATTATAATTCTTTTAGTTAATTTTTACTAGAAATCGTTGCCAGCAATATGTCTAGTAATGATGCTAGAGCATTATGAGAAGTTATCGATTCTACAAAGGAGTTATCAATTTAGTGGGCAAGTCATCTATCGCATTGTTATTGACTGACAACCTAATCATCGATCGACAAGGCAATTATTGATTCCGAATTTACTCCGATCACTTTGCATTTGGAGGGTGTCTACATTTCTTGAAGGCCATTAACTTAGTAACATTAGAACAAGCAAATCTTGGATACATGCAACCAACAACATTTATTTCTTATATTTTTAAGGTCTAGTAAATATTGCTTAAGGTTTCTAAAGTTCTTATTTAATTTTCATAGTTTTGTAAGTTGTCTTCCCTATGAGTCCTTTTGTATTTCCAAAGATTCTTAGTAATTACTCATGCTTGGAGGGGAGTTCCAAGTTCATCTATATAAACATGCTATGATAAATAAGTAGGTACACTTGTTTTGAGTGATAATTTATTTAGCCCTTGGCTTGAGAATAAGAAGGATTTCTTGTTTTGCTCTTACCTCTTAAGTGAATTCCTATGAGTGGCAAGCGACTTATCTATTTTAGTTCTTACTTGTGTTACCTCCTACTTCTTTACACTTTCTCTGGCGTCAAAATGGTATAAGAACTCCACTTCAATGGTTGGCCATCATCGACATGGATCAAACGTTGAGTCTTCTATCATTTGAGAAAAAGACCTATGAGACATGGAGGTGGATGATTTAAGGAGATTAGTGCAGGAACTATAGGAGCATTTACAACGCTTCGAACTTTTGGAATGTGATGGTTTGTGTCATTATTTAGAAGAAGCTTCCTTTAATGAAGAGGATGTCAATCCTTTTGCTTGTACTTGAAGTCATGCTTCAGGTGAAGAAGAACATCCACAACGTCAATATCAAGCGTTCCATGGAATTGAGCAAGATTCCTATGTAAAGGTTGATATTCATGAATTCCAAGGGAAGATGCAATGGGAAGAATTTATGGATTGGTTGTATGCTATAGAAAGAATCTTTGACCACAAAGAAATACCAGATGATCAAAAGGTGAAATTAGCTGTCATCAAACTCAAAAAACACACATCTATTTGGTGGGAGAACTTGAAGAAACAAAAAGCTTGGGAGGGAAGAAGCTGTATTGTAACTTGGGAGAACATGAGGAAAGAATTAAATAAAAAGTTCTTACCATCAAACTACTATCAAGATACCTTCATTCAATTCCACAAATTCAAACAAACGGAGCTATCCACAAAAGAATATACAGCAAAATTTGATCAACTCATTATGCTTTGTAATGTTTCCAAAGCAGAGAAGCAAACTATCGCCCGTTACCTTAGTGGACTTCAATTCGAAATTGGTAATGTTGTCCCACAAAAACCTTATTGGATTTACAATATTGTTTGTCAAATTGTACTTAAGATGGAGTGACAACTTAAAGAGGCTTGTGGTTATAACTCTCAGTATCGAAATAAAGGAGATTATCTCAAAGGTGAGAGGGCATTTACTTCTAAGATTAAGGTGACTGCTTCAAAGTCGTATCCTAAGAATGATATAGTGTCAAGTTCTAAGTGCCCTAACTCTATCAAATGTTTCAAATGTCAAGGTTTTGGACATATTGCATCCAAATGTCCAAACCGCAAAATTGTATCTCTAGTAGAAGAGGAGCTTGAGGAAGAGCAATGTGAAGATTCCCTCAATTTTGACGAGACATTTGAGGAGAAAGATGAAGTTTTCTATGGAGATTAAGAAGAGTTTCTAATTCTTTGTCTTGTCTTGAATGTTATTCCTAGAGAGGACGGGGCTTCTCATGAAAAGGTGTGTGATGTTATCATTGATGGAGGAAGTTGTGAGAGCATTGTGGCTAAAACAATAGTGGACAAGTTGCACCTCAAGGAGGAGAAACACCCACAAGCTTACAAGCTCTCTTGGCTTTGCAAAGGAAATGGGGTAAGGGTTGATAAACGATGTCTTGTTCAATTCTCCATTGGAAAAACATACAATGATGAAGTGTGGTGCAATGTTGTTCCCATGGATGCTTTCCATTTTCTTCTTGGAAGGCCATAATAATTTGACAGGAAAACTAAGTATGATGGGTTTAAGAATACTTATACTTTTAAGGAAGATAGAGTCAAATTTACCTTGGGTTCTTCCAAAATAGAGAGCACTCCTAAACTATTTAATGGGGAGGGAAATAATCTATTCTCTAAGTCTGAAGTTGATAAGGCTTTGGAAAAATCCTTGAAGGCATATTCTCTTCTGTGTTAGAGGAAAATGAAGAACATTATGATGTCCCTTCTCAAGTAGAAACTCTTCTTCAAGAATTTGAGGATGTTGTTTCAGAAGAGATTCTACTTGATCTTTCACCCATAAGAGAAATTCAGCATTACATCGATTTTGTTTTAGGAGTCACCATTCTAAAGAAGATAGCCTATTGAATGAGTCCTAAAAAGTATGAAGAGCCTCAACAACAAGTGGATGAACTCATGGCTAAAGGAATGGTGAGAGAGAGTTTGAGTCCATGTGCTATCATTGCTCTTCTCGTGCCAAAGAATGATGGGTCTTGGCATATGTGCATCAATAGTAGAGCGGTGAACAAGATTACTATCAAGTATTGTTTTCCTAATTCTCGATTCAAAGATCTTCTCGATCAACCCCATAGCGCTACTATGTTTTCAAATATTGATCTTCGAAGTGGATATCATCAAATTCAAATGAGAGTTGGAGATGAATGAAAAATTGCCTTCAAAATGAGAGATTGCCTCTATGAAAGGTCATGCCTTTCAACCTTTCTAATGCTCCTAGTATATTTATGTGCCTTATGAATTATTTCTTCAAACCATTTATTAGCAACATTGTTGTTTATTTTGATGACATTTTTGTTTATAGTCCTACTCAAGAGCAATACATAGAGCATCTTTTCTAAGTTGAGCAAAAGTTGTATGCCAATTTAAAGAAGCATCACTTCTTTACTAATAGCATTGTCTTTCTAGGCTTTGTTGTTCCTAAAGAAGGCATCAAAATGGATTCTAGCAAGATGGAGGCGATCATAAGTTGGCCCATTCCTACATCTATACATGATATTCGAAGTTTCCATGGTTTGGCATCATTTTATTGCTGCTTTATTAAGAAATTTAGTACCATTATTTCTCCTATTACCAAATGTTTGAAGGGGGGAAATTTCAAGTGGGCTAAAGAGGCACAACTAAGCTTCGAACTCCTTAAAAAGAAGCTAATTGAGGCTCCTATTCTTGCACTTTTGTATTTTAAGAAAGTCTTTGAAGCTAATTATGATGCTTCTAATGTGGGAATTGGTGTGGTTCTTAGCTAAGAAGGAAAACCTATTACATTCTATAGTGAGAAGTTGAATGATTTCCACAAGAATTACTATACTTAGGATAAAGAATTTTATGCTATTGTTAGAGCTTTAGGTCATTGGCAACATTATCTATTGTTCAAGGAGTTTATTCTTTATTTGGATTACAAAGCCTTGAAGTATGCGAATACTCAACATAAACTCAACAATCGACATGCCAAGAGGGTAGAACTTTTTCAAACTTTCACTTTTCTTATCAAGCATGAAGTTGGAACTCTTAATCAAGTGGCGAATGCATTAAGCAGTAGGCATTCCTTGCTATCCACAATGCAAGTGAAGATTTTAGGCTTTGACATGATGAAGGAGCTTTATAAAGATGATCCAGACTTTGGGCAGATTTGAAAAGATTATTTAAGGGGTCCAATTCAACAATTCTTGTAACAGGATGGGTTTCTTTTCAAAAATAATTGTTTGCGAATACCAAGAAGTTCTCTAAGGGAAGCCATTATCAATGAAGCCCATGGCAGAGAATTAGTGAGTCATTTTGGAAAAGACAAGACACTCTCTCTTGTTAAAGGAAATTTTTATTGGCCTCAAATGGGGAAAGATGTTTTGGGACATTTGGAGCGGTGCCAAATTTGTCACATTACCAAAAGCCATACTTAAAATATTGGCTTGTATACTCCATTATCGATATCCACCGGCCCTTGGGAAGATGTAAGCCTAGATTTTATGGTTGGTTTACTTCAGACACAAAGGGAGAATGACTCGATTATGGTGGTTGTTGATTGATTCTCCAAAATGGTGCATTTTGTACCATGTAACAAGACTTTGGATACTTCTCATGTGGCGAGTCTTTACTTTCAGGATATCGTGAGACTTCACGGTATTCCAAAGACAATAAGGACATCTGATGGGGATTCAAAGTTTATTAGACATTTTTGGGACCCACTTCGGAAGAAGTTAGGCACAACACTTCAACTTAGCTCTTCTCATCATTTCCAGATTGATGGGCAAACTGAAGTTGTTAATTGGAGTTTGAAAAATCTTTTAAGGAGCTTAATAACCCATGTTAATGGGACCTCACTTTAGCTCAAGCCGAATATGCTTGCTTACAACCAGTCTTTAAGCCAAACAATTGGAAAAAGTACTTTTGAGGTTGTGTATGGGAAAAATCCTATTAGTCTATTGGACTTAGCTCCACTTCCCATCTCTCAACATTTGAGTGAAGATGTTGAGGATTATGCCAACTATCTAAAGAAACTTCATGAGCAAATTGGGAAATGATCATAAAGCACAATGCAAAGTATCAAGAGAGCTAATAAGTATCGAAAGCCTAAGGTTTTTAAGGAAGGAGATTTTGTTTGGCTACATCTTACAAAGGAAATATTTCCTTGAGGTCGTCATGAGAAGTTGAAGTCTAGGGCTAATAGACCTTTCAAAGTGCTATAAATGATATGAGACAACACCTACAAGATTAACCTAACTGGTGAATATGCTATTGTTCAATGTAACAGATCTTTTCCTTACCATGAAGATGAAGACAATTAAAACTCAAAGACGAGTTATGCACAACAAAAATGTTTGATGCCAGAGCATTCCTAGAAGTCGTTGATTCTGCAAAGGAGTTATTGATTTAGTGGGCAAATCGTCTATCGCATTATTATTGACTGGCAACCTACTCGTCAATCGACAGGGCAATTATCAGTTTCGAGTCTATTTTGATCACTTTGCATTTGGAGGGTGTCTACTTTCATTGAAGGTCATCAACTCAATTACATTGGAATAAGCAAATCTTGGATATGTGCACCCAACAACATTTGTTTCTTATATTTTCAAGGTCTAGTAGATGTTATTTAAAATTTTTAGAGTCCTTATTTAATTTTCGTTGTTTCTGATTTGTCTTCCTCGTGAGTTCTTTTGTTTTTTCAAAGAGTCTAAGTGATTACTCATGCTTGGAGGGTTGTTCTAGGTTCATCTATATAAGTGTGCTAAGATAGATAAGAAGGAAGACTTATTTTGAGAGATAATTTATATAGCTTTTCGCTTGAGAATAATAAGGATTTCTTCTTTTGCTCTTATCTATTAAGTAAATTCTTACGAGTGGCGAGCAAACTACCCATTTAGTTTTCAATTGTGTTACCTTATAATTCTTTTTACATTTTTTGGTGTCAAGTAATAGTTTAGTTTTTTATTATCAGTGTGGGCAATATATTGATAGATGTAGAAATTAGTTAAAAAATGTACAAATTTTATGACGTGGAACTATTGTGCAATAAACATTTCTTTGCATTTAGTTTCGTCCACAAATTCCTTTTTGACCTAAAAGTTAAGTATATATTCTGTGCTTGTGTACTGTCATATAGATTGTGCAGTAACTTGTACATGCATGCAAAACATTGCATATTGTGTTTAGAGCGAATGGTACTACTATGTGAAACTTGAGGAAGGAATAGATCTATCAAGTGTAAGCATTCCAGTGAACAAAAAGTACATGAATGACATGATCCTACCAATTCGATTTTCAAAATATCTACTTCACACATGTATTTACCTTTCAACTATCGTTGGCAAACATCAATGCCCGAGAGCATTTCTAATCTTCATTGCCCAACTCCAAACCTCCACCCCATATAGGGCTGACAACATGCTCAGCAACAATTAATATACAAATATTTGAAAATTCTTTTTGTTTATTTATTTCCATAAACAATACAAGCAAACATTTTTAAGAAAATATTTTTTTTTCAAATTATTAATTTTCCACAATTGCCCTTTTTTCCCCATAAAAAAGTCACACAGAATAGAGACAGGCCTTCAATTTACTGCATCAAAAAAAAATCTCACTCATTAAAGATAAGTATAGTATCTTCGGAACAGTGTACTAATAAAGTTGACCTGGACTGCCGCAATCAGTGTAATCTTAGCTCAAATTGATAATTAGTGATTATTTTTCATTTAACTGGATGAGTGATGATGCAGGGCATCCATGGGTGACCAGCTTTGGAGGAGCAGAAGCGACCGATCAACAAATCTTAGCTTGGATTAAGGGCTTTCTTCTTCTTTCTTTTTGGCTTTAGCTTGAGTAAGGCATGCATGCTATTGTGAATAGTTTGTGAAGGAGTGGCTTGATGTGAATGGAAATAGCCATGAACTAGGAGGGGAAGTGAGTGGGATGCTCCGGAAGATTTTATTGTAACGTAGATGAATGATTTCTTGAAGGAAGAAGCCATTGATTTCTCTTGTTTTCCGTTAGAAAATTTAAATAATAAATTATGCCTTTATTTAATAGCTTAAACTTTTAAAACGGTTGACAGTATCTTACCAACTTTCACATAATATTAGAGTTAGAAGACTAGAGTTCGAATTTTTCCAGATCAAGTTTCTTTCATAATTAAATTTTCACTCTAATAATTTAAGAGGTTAGAAAAAGTAGATATTTTATGGAAATATCCTAGGTTTTTCTTTTTTTTTGGGTCAGAAAGATACTTTTATTTATCTCATAAAGATCGGCTTAGTTAGTAGAGCCCAAAGCAAGGGCCTCATTACAAAGAAAAGCCCAAAGGGCCTGTGGTGGGGAATAAAGCCTATTACTCAGAAGTTCTCTTCTTCTGTGGGCACGTGCAGCCCAATTTGCTACCATATTTGCACTTCTTGGACAGAAGACCAGACTCACGAGAGGTAATTGGGATAAGCGAATGGAACATTCGGTGATCAGTGCTTGTGCTTCCCAGGAGAACTGATCTGCAGTGGTGAGAGCCTTCATCAAATCTGAAGTATCTGATTCAACGAGGACTTCTTTGTATCTATTACGTTCAATAAAAGATAGAGCTTCCAAGAGGGCTAGGGCTTTGTTCATTGCTGGAGAGACTAGGGATGAGCATGGTTCCAATGTAAAATCTAGAATCTAAGAACCGCACTGGTGAGAACCTATAGATTCCAGGTTCTAAAATATGCAGAGTAAGTTTTAGGTTCCAAATTTTAAAGAACCTATACCTAAGGGTAAGTTCTAGGTTCTCAGTTGGTGGAATCTAGAATCTAGAACTTGGAACTTATAAGTCGGAACCTAGAACCTAATACAAGTTTTTATGATTTTCTTGATCTATGTCTTCACTTGATTTTGAGATGTTCCATGGTGTTTGATGATAAGTGTATAATCAGAAACCATTAGTCTAAACTTCCATTTTATGATTGAGAATTTTATTTTTGTAGATTATGAGACTAGTAGAAACTTTAATTACTTCTTCTATGCAATTATATTGGGCAATTGCTTCTTTCAAGCTAATGATTCTATATAATACTAGAGCAATTAGTTCATTAAAATTCTAGAATTTCTTTAATATTATTTGACAAGTGCATGTAGACACTCGTTCTCAAGCAATTGATAAAAAAAGAACATGTTAGAACCTAAAACCGACATTGGAACTTGTAATAGGGTACATTCCACGTTCCACGTTCCCATGGGTAAGTTCTAGATTCAAAAAAATAAGAAATCTGTACCCAAAGATAGGTTCCAAGTTCCAAATGAAACCTATAAAGAACCTAAAACTGCTAACCCCTAATGAGGCTAACCATTGTCTATTGACTAGTGACCACCTAAAGGAAGAAAAAAGGAAGCTGAGAGAAAAAAAAAATTAAAATATTCTTAAAAATTATCTACTTCGGCATTAGTGGTGCAGATAAGTTGGCTGGTGTCCATATCTGTATAATCCAAACAAAATTAGCTGAAAGAATTGAATTTGCACAAAGTCAAAAGATTTAGAATTAAATTACATCGATTCAAAAGGTATAAAATTAAATCAACACCATTAAAAGGTTTGAGACTAAACCAGCACTAATGTAACATGTTTAGAACTTTTCTAACACCTTTCCCTGATGTTTGCATTTTATTCCTCTAAGATAACATTGATTAACTATTTTGCTTTATAGTCCTATTAAAGGCACATAATTCTATGTAAGTCAATCCCTTTGATAGATTTGAAGGACATGTTTTCTAATTCATAAAAGCTCTGGGAAATAGACAAATCAAAGACGTGTAATTAACACCAATAAGTTTTTTGGGCATTATCTAAATTGTTCTAATGGATAATACTACGAAAAATAGAAAATTGATACGCATGTGACAAATCTACCATAAATTAGCTTCCATTAAATTTTATCATTATATTACTGAGTTAGATGACATGTAACAGTAAATGGGTGTATCGGTTTGGGGTTTTACCCTTCACCAGTTTATGATTTTTCATAATATTAATTTAATTTAACAAAAACTCACAGGGACTAATTTTTCATTTATATATCTGTTTAAGGTTTTTGGTGGTCAACAATTTAGTTTGAGGTAAATTTGTCATAAACATATGATTTGGGTTTTTTTGTGATAAAAAAATTAGTTCATGATAAATTTGTCATAGTTGTACTAATTTAGAGTTTTTTGTGGTATTAACCGTTGTTATAATATAATAGAAATGCAATAAATGATGACGCTTAAAGGTTTGAATGGGAGCTTTAAATTTCCTCTAAGGACAATACTATCTTCCCTTTAAAGTTTGAATTTTTTTTTTTTTATCAGATGTCTACGAAGAGACTCCTTTAAAGTTTGATTATTGAGGATAAAAGTTTGAGGTTAGTAGAGGTTTCATGTTATATGTGTGAAATTAGATACTAATACTAACTCAATTTGAAGGTTCGCCTTGTAGGTTTAGGATAATTTTCGATTAGCTCTCGCATGCTTATCCATGGATATCAATTACAAATTAGCAATTACTCAAATATCATGCTTAGAGAAAAGCAGAGCTAAATATAGGAAAGAATGTGAGGAAAAGGGAAAACTTTTTTGAGTAATAGAACTTGTGCAATGTCAATCTTGATGTGTAGCAAAATAACAAATTAGCTATTACCTAAATATCGTGAATTGTATATTATCCCGCATCATAGAATTTCCATTGTACCCTTAATATATGTGGATCTAAATACCACGAAGTCGTTCAAGAATAGTTAATGTCTTGGACACACGTCTTCCTATGGCTTCGTTAGAACCCTCCTTTATAATATGGACCTTGTCGAGGGAGTGGTGATCGGCCACCTCAGCGTCCTCTTTCCTAGCTACTTTTTTCCTCAAATTTTTGCATTCCTGTTTAAGATTTACCTTTCATAAGATCTTTCTTTTGATGAAGAATCAGTTCTTATATCAAGAAAAACCGAATTATTTGATTTATGAGATCCACTTTGGTTTGTACGATAGACTGCATATACAAAAATACTTTTTGATCTTTAATTAATTTAATTTATAAAAAAACCGAAGTACATTTTTTATGCTTAAAAGAGAAGTTACAAATCCAAATCTGTTTGATCTTTAATTAGATTAAATTAATCAATATCCTAAAAGAATCCAAAAAGTTAAGTTGTTTTACCATAATAATTCCATGAACATAAATTTACCTAGAAACGAAACTTGTAATTTTCCCGTCGGATGTGTCCTCAACGAATCTAGCCATCAAAATCATAATTAACTCAATGATGCGGTAGGTGATATAGCAAAGTTAAGGTGGGAGAAAGATACCAAAAGTGCCTTAACTCATGTACGGCATTCACTTTAGTGCCATAACTTTTCATTAGCTCACTTATTTGCCAAAATCAGAGAAAAACAATTACTTAAGTGCCTTTGGCGAAAAATTCCAACTAGAGAAATTATGTGACTTCTATAATGAAAATTTTTATTTGATAGGGTATTTTTTAATACTGAAATGATCACTTTCTAACAACAATTGGCATTGAAGTGATTGTTTTTATTACAACGTCTGGTACTGAAATAATCATTTCTTAACCCGCTACACAACGTAATTTAGGACTTTTTTTTACACTAAAATGATCATTCTTTTTTATTAAGATTGGCACTGAAATGATCGTTTTTTAACAACGATTGGCACTAAAGTGATCATTTTTTTACAATTGGCACTGAAGTGATCATTTCTTAACATGTTACACGACATCATTTAAGTGGTTATATGCTGACTAGACACGCTAACGAGCAACGTAAAATTGAGAAATTAATAAAATATGGCAAAGTCAGGTTTTCGTCAACCCAAGTCGGATTTGGCATTTAAGTAATTATTTTTTTTAAATGTGGCATTCAAGTGATCTGGAAAAAAGTTATGGTACTAAAATGAACGCAATACACAAGTTAAGGCATTTCTTGTATCCTTCTCCCAAAGTTGATGTGACCATCATGCAATGTTAATTTGGCAACAAGTTCTTTGGCTAAAAAGGTGAGGCTTTTTATGATAGTTAATTAATTCACTTACGACACTCATATTAATACCCGTGCCATTGCTGTGCCTTGGCCATGACCTGGTCATATAGCTTCCATCACAATTAAGGTCGTGACTAAGCGACCAGGGTCTAACTGAAATGAGGTTCGCTTAGTGCCAACCTTCGTTAGGATTTTAAGTGACCCATGTCATGAGACTAAGGTCTCGACTGATGTGCGTCGACCTTGTTAAAGGAGTGGTCGTCGGCCACCTTTTTTTCCTCAAATTTTGCATTCCTATTTAAGATTAACTTTTCATAAAATCTTTCTTTTAATAAAGAAGCAGTTACTATGTCAAGAAAACCAAATTATTTGATTTATGAGATTCTCTTTGGTATGTACAAGAGAATGCAAATACTTTTTAAGTAAATGGTATCATCCACGCTATGTTTGTCATCGATTTTTTTTGTAGGCACCTTATATTTTGAGATGCTTTTAAGAATCTATGTATTTGATAATTTGACAATGGATCTAATAGTAATCCAAACATTGCTATTTATATGTACATGTTAAAAAGTCCAACTCAAAAGCTAAAATCAGAGAGGGTGAGATCATATAGATATATAGTATACTCTGTTATCAAGGGATAAAGGACATTTTCAATAATGTGAATCTAATAGCTAGTTGTAAATAATCGACCGTAGCATCTTTTAAGATGGGAGGTCAAATTCTAATTTGGTAGCATGTAAGGGTGGACAGTCTGGTCATTTTCTTCGGAATTTGTTATCTACTAAGCTACCTTACAATTTTTTGAAACAGGCCATTTTCAAAACCGTTGACCCGGGATGGTCATTTTTGAGAATAGCCTAATTACGCAAATCAAAACCTTATTTCGTTTTCTTCTATATTTTTAATGCAAAAATAACCGGTCTGCCCAGGAAAAAGGACCCGACACCTGCCACCATTCTTATTATATTACTTATTGAGGATGGAATTGTCTCTAAAACACGTACTAAATCCAAAAAAGAAAGGGGAAAATCTAATTTAAAATGGAAGGACCAAGCCATTGCTTATCGACAACATAGGACAGTGGTCTCTCCATCAAATTATTCAAAACACTCCGACCATAAGTTATTTATCTGTAAACGTAGTGAAGCCATCATCAAATTGAGAAGAAGCCATCGACCGTCGCAATCATCCCATCTTCTTGTGAAGCTCAATCAACCACATGTTGTAGGCGCGCAGAACGAATTTCGGGGCATGGAATCCCGAAGCGTGCGCAAGGTCCGCGAACTCCTTTCGCGTTCTGTCCTTCCCGCCGTTGGTTATCCTCAGCATGTTCATGTCCATTAAGAACGTGCTCTGCGAGAGCTCGTCGGTTTCGGGATACTCCGGGATCACCGCCTCCACGATCACCACTTTCCCTGTCGGCGGCAGCGCCTCCCAGCAATTCTTGAGCACCTTCACGCAGAACTCATCGTCCCCGCCATGGATAATCCACTGTTAAATAAGTAGACTAATCAAAACATCGTACTTATTTGGTTTTCACGGTACTAGAACCTCTCCTGTCTTTATTATAGTTGTCGTTAAACGAATTGATTAGCAGTCAAGCTGATTTTGAATAATTAATAGATTCGATGATACGAAAAAAAATAATTTATGAATCGACCGACCTTCATGAAATGGACATCTGCTTTAGGGACGGCCTTTAGCATGTCTCCTCCAACATGCTCAATACCTGCAAACGAATATGTAATTGTGTAATCGTACTGAGGCAAAGACCCTTAACCCCAAATAGAAAAAATTAAGGGTTGTGTGAAGCATGAAGTTGAGAGAGCTCTCATTACGGTTCGTATGCACACAAAACTTTCAGAATCATTCGGATTGATTTTACCAGGAATGGGAGGAGCAGCTGCAATCACATGAGGCAGGTCATAGTTGATGGCGCGGATGTGGGGATTCTTGGAGAGTATGATTTTCAAGGTCTCGCCGACGCCACCTCCCACGTCGACGACCGTCTTCACCTTTGAAAACCCGCTGTAATGCTGAACTATCTTGGGCAAGACCATTGCTGTTGGGGCTTTCATACCCTTGTTGAACATGTCAGTGAATCTCGGGTCTTGGCCTCCGCTCATGTAATCGAACAAGTTCATGCCGTGGGTGCGGCCGAAGAGATCGATTCCTCCTTCCTTAACTGCATCTTTCAGGCAGTGCCTACAGAGCATGCAACACCAATGAGTATCGGTGTGCTCTCA
>MU090979.1:0-16757 GCA_014858505.1 Corymbia citriodora subsp. variegata
ATCGTCAATTTACTCTTGAAAACAAATCTCAATTCTTCGAAAACCAAGCTTTCACTTGGGAATTTTCATACAAAGTTGAATCGAACTGCTCGTAAGTTAAGAATAAAAACTTTAAGTAAAAGTTAATATAGTGTAAATGCCCCCCGAATTTATAATAGTAGTCTAAAGAAAAAAAAATTAAACTTCATATGCCTTTCATCAAGTCGATTATGTGGCAAGATATGGAGCTGACTTGGGTGACTACGAAATTGAGGCCACTCATCGTCCAGAGCACGATGCTCTGGTCATGACGACGTGTTTTCATGTCGTCTTCCTGTTTCCCTGGTGCTTAAATTTTTGCGTATGAAACTAGAAGTCACTTGAAAGCTAATAGTGTTTTTGTTTCAATTTTTTAGCTGAAAGAGCTCAAGGTCGTCAGAAAAACCAGACAAAATAGTTTTAGTTGGCTTGATTCGAAAGGCAATGATGAAGAGGTCAATCAAATGTACAAGGAGGAGATAAATGTCTTCTGGTTTTACTTAAAAGGACACGACCATATAATCCCAAACCATAAAAGTTCAGTTACATTACGTATCTGTAACCAAATTCATTAGCTGAGTTGCCACTCTTTGGGAAGAACTCCATCTGTGGATGAAGCCCTTGTGCCACCCTAATTTACTGATGCAATCTCTTTCAAGAAGCTTCAAACGGATGACAATTCGAGTCTTGATTGAATTGGACTCGAAAAACATATCCCTTTTAGCGCTTCTGCAAATTCGTTGCCATGGACTTACCATCTTATTTTAACTTATCATCCGCATGAGAAGGGCCATTTTCTCTAGTAATAGCACTGTCGTTCCTTCTTAAGTTGCTGAAGCTAAGATATTTTCAACTCCCCAAGCAGACAAAAAATACATTTTTTGTCCCAAAAACCAACTGCTGCTATATTTCCCAGAATACAGGACATGAAATGCACACCAGAACGAACTGCATTTTCGATAGGCGATCAAATCCCAATACTTACAAACTTATAGATTCCATTATTACATAGTGACTAGCCTAGTTAGAAATATAAGAGGAAAGCAGTTCCTCTATGTGAATTGGATCTGATACAACAGGTAAGTACTATGTAAATGGGAGCGCATTCAGGCTATATTTCAGTAGAATCACAGCTCTACTTACTTTCCCGCTGTTGCACATCCATTTCGGTTAAGGAGAGATGACATACTCTGAAAGGGCGTTCGGACTTACTCCTCGATAACTTCTAGATTCGTGTTCCAGAGACTTCCCTTCATGGTCGCAGCATCCCCTGAACCAGAGGAAACGAAAGGATTTTTCGGCATGACGGGGCACTCTTCTCCCTCCAGCATCTGAACCACCGCTTTCACAGGAGGCCGATCGGCTGGGTACCAGTGAATGCACCAGAGTCCTATGATCGCCAGTTTCTTGGCTATCTTGTGGTCGCCATCCTCTCGGATTCGTATTTCAAGCTCTTCGCCCTTATTCAGATGGTTATAGACCCACTGCGGGAAGTACATCTGGCTCATGTTCTTTGCGTTCACGTCCACGTTTTTTCTTCCCCCGACCATTTCGAGCAGCAGCATTCCGAAGCTGTACACGTCCGACTTAGAGGACACGCTTCCAAAGTTCCTGGAGAAGACTTCTGGGGCGATGTAGCCCATGGTACCTCTGGCTGCGGTCATGGACACGGCGCTTTGTTCCTTGGAACATAACTTTGCCAGACCGAAATCTGCAATCTTAGGAATGAAGTGGTCATCCAGCAAGATATTGTGCGGTTTGATGTCGAAATGGAGGATCCTCTGATCACACCCCTGGTGAAGATACTCTATACCTTTGCCCACTCCGAGAGCGATGTTATGGAGCCTATCCCAACTAAGGAAAGGGTCGGGATTGTCGTCGCCCTGAAATATGAACTTCTCCAGAGACTCGTTCGGTAGGAACTCGTACACCAAGGCTCTTCGGAAACCATCGGCACAGAAACCGACCATCCGAACCACGTTGACGTGGTGAATCCTTCCCATAGTGCTCACTTCGTTGATGAACTCCTCTCCATTTCCAAACGAATTGTCCAGCATCTTTACGGCGACGAATATCTCGTTCGAGAGCTTCCCTTTGTAGACTGTTCCGTAAGCCCCCTGACCTAGTTTCTCCTCGAAGTCATTGGTAATCCTCTTGATGTCGTTGTAGGAGTAACGGGTCGGCTTGAGGGCCTCATAGTCGTGCAAGAAGCTCTCGATCTTGAGTTGGAAGGCTTTATCTCTTCTTTTTTCATTGAGGACATAGCCGAGTCCAGTCAGTCCAACAAGAAAGAGAAAAGAGCCCACGATTATTCCGGCGATCTCTCTATGTAATTTTTCTGCAGAATCAGAGAAGTCAGTACTTGAGCTCCTGCCGAAGTTCGTATGAATGATAAAAGAACTTGAAGAAAAAGCCCTCAAACTAGTTATATCAGCTTCTTCAATTAAATACGGTGAGCGACCTTCATTTCAGGGCATCAGATCATTATATATAACAGGCAATCATGATTCAGAACTGAATTCCATTTAAAGTACAAACGCTCCATGGATTTTATCTTTACAAAAAGGAACTCGATGAATCTCATCAACCTTAAGTCAAAACGCAACTTTGCTATATCCATCACCCAAGTTTGAAAACTATGGAATGAATGGCGCGAATAAAGCACGCCAGCATTAACACACTTAAACGAAAGAAAGTGATATATAACAGAGTCAAGCAAAGTCTAATGAAATATATAAAGTTTCGGAACGGTACGCACGGGCCTTCGACTAGTATTAAAACAATACCGGGGAGTCCAGGATGAGGCTGATCGCATGCGATGCTGCTCCCATGCCATCCACACAACCCCTTCGTGCACTTTTTACAGTCCGGCTGTTTCCAGTCGAAGCGAGCTTCGGTGATCATGCCCTTGATCGGGTTCGGCAGTGAGTCGAGGCTCCCGATGATCCTCTCACAGTGCACCAGCGGCACGTTTCCGACGGACTCGGAGGAGTCAACGGCGTAGACTTTGTACGACGAGGGGTCGCTTCGGCAAGCCAACTCTGTCATGTCGTACGAGTTCCTCTCGGGCAGAGGGCACCTGAACAGGGTGTAGTTGTAGTTGTAGTTGTAGTTGTAGGGGCCCGCGCTCCGCGATGGGTCCTCGCGAGCGAAGAAGCCACGGAGGGTGAGGTTCGCGATCCCCAAGGGGAGGCAATTGGAAGGGTCACGCAGGACGACGGACTGGGATTTGTAGTCGATGGACTTGACGACTAGCGGATTTGGGATGTTCGGGACGGAGAGCGCAAGCCGCCCATCCCCGTCGCAGATAAGTTCGAAGCCCGGATAGCCGGGCTCGGAATCCGGGCCGTCTGGGAGCCAGAAAGGGAACCGGACCCGCGGCCCGTGGTGGCAACCGTGCCGGGGCGGCTCGTCGCGGTGGGCGGTGCCATGGGCGAAGCAGAGGAAGAAGAAGAGGAAGAGAGAGGGAGTAGGAGAGGGCATCATGGAGGAGACGCGTCGGTGCTGATGGGAAATGGCTGCCACCTTCCCCTCCTCTTGGAATGGTCGCTCGCTGATCTGACCCTTTTATTCTCACCGTTTGTCGTTGGACTAGTTCCGTGGGCACGCGGTACGTGACAGATCTTCCCTCATTTACTGAAATCCAATCACAAACTGACACGTGGCTATGACCCAAACGCATAAAAACGAGTGAAAAGTCACCCAAAAGCTAAAACTAGCCTACCGTCCTCGTGCATTTGTTCAGAACTTTTTTTTTTTTACTCGAAATATTCGAAATCCGTACCCATTTGAGATATTTATTCTTAATTTGTACTAATGTGAATATAAAAAATCATAATTTTGTATCCATGTTCAGTGGTCACGCGCATGACGGATCTTCTTTCATTTAATGAAATCCAATCGCAAATTGACAATTGACAATGAAACAATAAGGCCAGTGAAAATAACAGCTTGTACAAGCCATAAAGTCTTGAATAAGTAGGCCATGCAATTTATTATTATTTATTATTTACTTTTTTATGATTTTGAACATACTGTTATTCTTACAGTATATTAAAATTTGTCACCCAATTATTTTTCTAAGAAAAAAAGTCACCAAAAAGCTTAAATTAAAATTAGCCCATTGTGATGCATTCATGTCAAACTTTTTTTTTTAGGATATAGACAATGCAGAACTTGTACCCATTTGACATATTTACCCAGTACTTATATTGATATGACATGTTTATCTCAAACATAAAAAATCATAATCTTGCATTTGTACGACACATTAACCTCATAAGCTCGCGGCCATGTCTGGTGTTGCCATGTTTTCTCCCCCAAATCTTGAACTCGAGACTTTTGCTCAAGGCTCGAAATTGGGGCAAAGAACCCATCCAACCCATTAATTATGGAGAGGAAAATGATATAATTGGTTGTTGAAGTTTTACCTAATATACAATGTGATCAAAAAAATTTAATTTTTCAATGCATTTTTTGAATTTTATCCTAATTTGCATTATTATCCATAAACTTTTAATTTGTTTAATACGATCCTTGAACTTTTAGTAAATATTCAACATTGTTCTAAATTTATATTAATGAAATGATAATATTGGATATTTTTATATAGTCTAAGGACTACTTTGAACATCTATCAAAAGTTCAAGAACTATATAGAACAAATTAAAAGTTCAAAAATGATATTGTATATTGAGGTAAAATTCAAATACCACGTTAAATAAATTAAAAATTTATGGATTAGATTGCATAATAAGTAAAAGTTCATGAGCCATTCGTATCATGACTCATTATTTCATTATGGAGGAGAAAATTACCAAATCGGTTCTAAACCTATTGCATTTTTTCCAATTTAATGTTAATTTTTTTTTTGCCAATTCAATTCTAAATATTTTGCAATTATGTTAATTTAGTCCATTCGGTCGACCCGGCAACACTAATGTGGCAATTTTTAATAATTTTTTTTTTCCATTTTCCATTTTTTATTTTTTCTCTTTTATTTTTCTTTTATTGTTCTTCTTTTGGCTTGCCAGCGTTGGGCGAGGTTGAGCTCGCCCCAAGCGAGGGCCAGCCTCAACGTCGTGGTGCTACCCTTGGATGACTTTGATTTCCTCAAAGCCCTCGATGAGTTGGGGGAGGAGTTGGATGACGATGAGGACTGGCAGCGGCGAGCGGGTAGATTGACCAAAGGAACTACTTCAAGGAGCTACGGAGGGTGAGGGGTCTAGATTTGGCGAGGTCACTCTTGCCTAGTGCCATGACGGCAATAGTGAACTCGCCATGGCTGGGGGAGCTCGACCTTGCCTAGCGACGATGGGGGCAAGGCTTGCTCAGGGCCACGACAATGAGGCTCTCCCTCATCAAATTTGGGCAAGAGCAAGCCTTGCCCAATGCTGGTTAAGCCTTGCCATGGCTAGGTAAGCTCGACCTTGCCCAATGCTATTGAGGCCTCGCAGGCCATACCCTTGGCTGGTTTGGCGACTGGCCAGAGAATAACAAAACAAAAAAATAAAAGAGAAAAAATAAAAATAAAAATAAAAAGATAATTCGAAAAAATAAAATATTATTAAAAAATTTCAACGTTAGTGTCATCGACGCCGGCTAGTGTCCACGTCAGTACTGGCTAGTCAATTTTGACTGAATGGATTGAATTGATACAATTGCAAAAGTTTATGACTAAATTGACAAAAAAAATGAGTTTAATAATGAATTGGAAAAATTATAATAGGTTAATAACCGTTTTGATAATTTTTTCCATTATGGAGAGTAAAGCAGCCTCTTTAGATACTAGAAAAAAAAATGGCCTCTTCATGTACATCACTTGCAGCCAAGTTCCTAGATCTAGATGTCGCCAAGGACAAAACCTTAATCGAGAGCTCCCATCTTGGATCTGGCCGAGGGTCTAGATGACACCAATGACAGAGCCTTGGCTGTGAGTGCCCAGATTTCTACATCAGGCTGAACGATACCGATGATGGCCATGGATGAACTAGGCTTGCGAGTAACGATCACCAGTGACGTTGCTGTCCACGACCACTAGCTTTTTGTTGTCCATGGCCTCAAAAAAGCCAAAAGCAAAACATAGGCAGCTGATTGGGGGGTGGGGGTTCGCAACCACCGATGGCTATGGGCGGTTGCATGTCTAGATCTTTAATCTCATCATGTCCGTCCATACCATAACCACATGTCTGCGATTGGATTTACAGTAAAATATTGCATATGTCAGCCTCCTACGACGCCAGCACTATCCTCGGTCAAATCATTAGGGAATCACCCCCGTACATAGAGATTCTACGATCGCATTTCCAAATGGATCCTCACTATGGCAACAGGACATAAATCCATTCTTGCGGACATGGCGCTGTAGATGCTCGTGCAGTAGGCTCAAATGCTTCGTCCTTTTTGCAGCAGCGCCGTCGATTTCATCCAAGTTGTCGTTACCATATCTTTTCCCAGGAATTTTCATCAGGCTTGTCCGATGCATGTTTTATCAACGAGCCACATGAATGAATCTCCTTCCTCAGCTTGTCTAAATCGAAAGAAAAGTTGGCTTTGACTTGGCTTCTTCCCCTCGGGTCCTGCCGTTGTCAGTTTGGCGTCCGCTGCACGCACTAACGCGTTATCATAAGAAAATATTCAATGGTCTGAGTTTTGCGCCACGTAATCAACGTGACGCGCATGTGCCACTCAGATTTTGACACATGTCCTATGAGTTGGACATAGGAGTGTCAATGGGTTGGGTTGGGTCTTGATGTTACCCGATCCGATCCGAACAAGAAGGGTTATGTCCTTTGACTCGACCCGATCTGAAATGCATAAAACATGAAGCAAAAAAATCGATCGGATCGGGTTTCGGGTTTTTTATTGAAAAATATTACAATTTTTAGTGGGCTTCTCCTTTAACTTCTCTAAGGTGGATTTACTAGGTAAAAATGCCTCAATCAAAAGAAAGGAGTTGCGCAACATATATGATTCACCTAATTTGGTTGATAAACATTTACCACACCTTTGACCAAGAATGTAAATACTTTGTCACCTCACGATATCTACTCTCATGCCTATTTCACTGGATTTCAGTTTGCAAATTATGTAAACAAAATAAAGAGAACATAAGGTTTGGCAAAAATTGCTAGGAGACACAATCATCAAGACCCCAGTCGATGCCTTTCAATAGATTACTTGCTCTGAGCATGGTCACGAATGCTAATCTCATGTCAAATGAGCCTCTTGATTTGAGGAAAAATTGAGGAAGAGCTCAGCAAAAGAGGAGTTATGGAGATAACTATTCCTGGCACCCCAAATACAATAAAGAAAAGCACACCAAGAGAACTTAAACAACTTTGGGAATGCCCTTCCTTCCAAAAACAGAACAAGCCCAAGTAACTTAACCTCTACAAACACTATCAATGAGATGAAGTTGCAAAATGGCCCTTGGCATTCAATATCATGAACTACTTTGAGGAAGGATTGATCATAGAGATTAATAAGTGATAATGCTCTTTCCTAAGATGGATGATTCACTAATGGTGAAAACTACTGCTTTCATATTGCTATTCATGGATTGAGGAGATTATAAAAAGCTCTATTGAATATAAAAGTCCAAGTAAACCATCAACCATATCGTAATACTTGCAAATTGAACACAAGTTCAAAAACACAGCTTTTCATTGATATTCGCAAAAACAAGTCACAGATGTGCTTTAACTTAATGGTTCACAATTTAAACCAACAATTCCCATAAGACGGACCTTTGTAGTTTTGGATTGTTAAATAATGTGTTTTCCAAAGGTTAAATCAATTAGTGTCCAACTAGAGTTCCATTGTATCTTTACAAATGCAATCCCCATTCTACTAAAATCAAACGCCTACCTACTGCAAGTTAGTCCTGAGTCCAGCTTCCAACATATCTACCACAACAAGGAATGCAAATAAAAACTATGCTTGGAGATCTAACAATACCCGCTTACTATCAGGACTCCAACTACTAGCATAAATGCTACCTTTGTGACCATCATCAGATGACAGCTCTCCCATCTTCTCACTAGTCTTACCATCATAAATGATGCCCTTTTTATCAGAGCTCACGTTAATGAACCTGTTGCCATCCGGAGAAAATCTCATGCAGTTGACAAAGTTGGAATGATCCTTATAGAAATTGAAAATAGTCATGCATCAATAAGTATCAATTCAACTCTATAATGCCCTTAGACCCCAAAAAAGGAAAAAAGAGAGTCTAGAATGCTTATGTAATTCATAGTTAGATCCAACCATGCATTATACTAACAAAAGGCATAAGCAACAATAAATTTATACATGATCTTGAGAAAAGAAGTTCCAGTCAAAATTTACCTATACTCAACCAGTACAGAAAATTCAACCAATACAAAGGACTAGAGTTTACTGCACAAGTACAAATGAATGACCACAATGAGGCGCTACTATAGAATTTCTAAGATCAATTTAAATCTAATCAAGCAAGACATCACCCAGATGACCTAAGAACAACAAACCTATGAGACAGCTTGAATTTAAAAGGTGGTCCTTCATAAAAGTTCACCAAAAAATCCTTTCCACAAGTCACAATACGAAAGGCGCAAGTTGGTTTAAAAGCACTGCTCAGAACTCGACGTGAATGGCCATCAAATTCTCCTGCATTGGTGCCTGAGTCCCACCTAGACCAAAAAAGGAAAATTTCTGCCATTACATGATTATACATAGGAAAAAGATTACCTAGACAGCCATGTACATGCACAATATTGACATGCATAGCCATTTAATCAGGTATTGACATAGCCTGCCTTCTAGAGTACATATAACTTGGCCTAACAAGTTTTCTGCTCTTTATGCCAAAAGCTTAAACACACCACATCTAATCATTATGCATCTCAACTTCATTTAAAATTACAATTTGTCCACTCAACCGGATCAGCAACAAAGTGACTAGGAAGAAAAAGAACACATCTTGACAAACAATTTTTATCACCTATATACAATATGCTATCTTCACCAAGACAATATCAGGTAGGCAATTTATTCTTTTAACCTCTAAAACTCTACTTGACATTTAGCAAAGCCTATTTCTTGGCAATACTTCTTCAAATTAGTGAAAAACAAGTTATAATTGGCAGAAATGATTCAGAAGTAGCAAAATATAGTCTCATCAAACCTAATGCTTGAAAATAGCTTTGCCTTATCAGTAAAGCACTCGAGGATATTGCGCACAATCTGAACATCATCTTTCAGATAATCAATGAAATGATCCACATCGAAAATATCCTCAAATTTTTCATGCATGGATATGAGCAAATCTATTGAAAAGCACACAAGAAGTTCCAAGATACCAATTAAAACAAATAAAAGTTCCTTCATAACTTCATCTTCTTTGTTGTCATCCGAATTTCTTCACAAGATGTCATCCTATCTAACAATATGCAATTGAATAATGACGTAACTGGTCAATGATCCATGATTAAGAGCATACACAGATAATTCTATATAGGGGGAGTTGAGTTATGTCCACTGATAAACTATCTGAAGTTTTATCTAGAAAAGCTTTCCTAGCAGAGCTAGAGCTTGAAGCCAACCCATTGAGATGTCTAATATACAGTAACTAAGATAAACTTGACGACTAGAGAAATGCTATTGTGTACAAACAATTTCAAAGGTTGGTAAGGGAAAATGCATAAGATAATTTGTTGATTTCTCCTAAATGACGAACTCCATGTCATATCAGAAAAGCCTGAAACAAACCCCCCAAATTCTTATGATGATGAGCACTTTGGAGTTTATTGAGAACAAGGCGTAAACGTGAGTCCCTCATATTTCGACAAGGCATGGTGATTCTCTGAATTTTCAAGTTCCACAAGATCCTCTCCATCAATGATGACCTCACTCAAAGATGCAAAAATCTCCTACACAAGCATAATTCTATCATGAATGCTCGCGAGAGGAGCAGAGAAGATGTATATTTAAGGGCAATATATTGCTAGTTTGAAGAACGAATTTGAAGAAGAGAGCCCTTCGTTGAAGAAGAAGGTGATGATTGAGGAAGGTTTGTACGAAACTAGCTTCTAGCTCAACCTAATTCATACGCAACAAGACACCAAAATCTGAAGAAATTTAGGTAGTGAAGAAGCGTGAACTTACAAGTTTGTCGAACTCAAGTGCAGGAGAGAGATAGAGTTGATCTTCTTTCAAAAAGTGGAGGACTGAATGTCCAGACTAGGCGGTGCCATCTCTAGCATTGCAATTTGGTTTTTTCTCCTAGGGTGATGGCGGCGATGGTGGCGACGGCGATTACTAGGAAACCATCATCATCTTTAGGGAATGGCAGGGTTGATGATGCTGATCAGAACGGCAATTACCTGTTCTTCGAGTAAGTCCTTTGCAGTTCTGGCTAGATCTGGTGGCGATAGTGGTTGTTGCGCTTCGACGGCAATGACGGTGGCTGTGATTTGCCGGTGATAATGGTGAGGACCTCACTATCGCTGATTGAGAGAGAGGAGAGAGAAGGGAGAGATCGGCAATAGAGAGGGGAAAAAAAGGAAATATGTTTTGATTTGGGTAATGTGTAATGGGTAGGGTTATTATTTGACTTGACCCAACCCTAATAATACTCAAACAAAAAAACCCTACCCAAACAAAATTGAGCCCAGACCCCAAAATATTCATAATTTCCGGGTTGGGTTGAGTTGGGTCGGTTCGGTTTGGGCTGGGTTGGGCATTTTTGCCACCCCTTGTCGGACACGTTAGAAAATAGAAGGGTTGGTTCTCAGCTCGCTCGGTTCGGCTTAGCTGGTTGAAAAAAATGACACGTCAATAAGGGCGTGAATAATAAAATTGATGGCCAAAAATTGATTTCTTAAATAGAAATAGATTTCGGATGAGTTTTTGAGAAAAAAAACATGTTTGATAACAACATAAAATTTATATTTTTGAAATAGAAATTCATTTGATAACAATGTAAAATTTCTCTTTCTTGAATGGCGGTGACGGGGGGAGGAGGCAACGACAACCGGTGACCGGCGGTGGTGGGGGAGGGGGTGGTATTTTCGTCTTTCTTTTTTTCATTTCTTCTCTCTTCCCTCCGTTGGCCATGGCGGAGGGAAGCTAGCAAAGGTGGAGGGAAGCCGGTGAGGGTGGGGCTGAGGGCGGTCGCCCTCACCCGACTCTGATGCAGGCGAGGATGGCCTTTGTAGGCTTCTCTTTGCTAGCCATGGTGAGGGAAGAGAGAAGAAATTTAAAAAAGAAGAAGAAGAAAAAATAGAAAAAGAAAAAAGACGAAAATGCTCTTTGGCCAAAGAATTGAGGGTAAACGTGTCACACGAGTATAAGTTTATGATTTTTTATGTCACAAAAGAAAATTTGGTGTAAATATATCACAATGAGCATAGTTTGGAGTTTTTAGTGTAAAAAAAAAAGGTTCAAGATAAATTTATCACAAGTGACATAATTTAGGGTTTCTAGTATCGCAAAAAAAAGTTCACCAACTAATAAGGGGTACAAGGTGTGCGGTTACCAATATATTAAAATAAATAATGCAGTTTGATGGGATATCTCATTGGGAGTTACCACAGGTTGCCCTTGCAGATGGGCAACCACACGAGTTTGAAAAGAGATAAAGAGAGGAAACATCAACTCGTGTCTTATTGTTAATAATCTTCAGACACGCCCTTGGCTTGGATGACTACGAAATTGAGGCCACTCACGTCCATGCGGACCTTTTTTCCGTTGTGATAAAGAAAAAAAAACAAGCCATCAAATCCAACGCTTAAATTGAGGATGTTGACTGCCTGATACTTCTTGCGTAACATCCTAAATTTTCCTTCTAATTTTACATATGAAAATGAGATTCCAACTAACATTAAAAATAAAACATCATCGGCATTTCAAATATTGATCTCATGGTGTGTATATATATTACAATATTGTTGGCACTTGAATTTTTGTTGACATATTTTAAATACCCATTTATTTTGCAAATATATATATATATATATATATATTTATAGAAAAAAAAAAATTCGGTCGGCTGGGCTGGGCTATCCCAGCCCACTCTTTTAATTTCTCAGCCCAGCCTGCCCTTCTTTCTTCCTTTTTATCTCAGTCCAGCCCATCACCGTTATATCTTCTCCTTATTCCCTTCATCTCTTCCCACACGCACGCACAACACGCATGGAAGAAAACCAACAACGCCGTTCGGACGGCGAGGCTGCAGCCACGACGTCAACATTGTGACGCCAGCAAGGGAATATTCCCTTGCGATTCCCTTACTGCACTGTCGCGCGGAGAGAGGGCGGAGACGAGAATTCGGTTAGGAAGAGGAAGGAAGGAGGAAAAAGAAAAGAGAAGAGAAAAGAGAAAAGAGAAAAGAGAAAAGAGAGAGAGGCTGCTCGAGCGAGGTTCTTCAGAGAAGAATCCGGAGATCTAAGCGAGAGGGTCCGGGAGGGAGTGACTGAGTGAAAACGGGGAGAGCTTCAACCGATCGACGTCGTTCGTCACCTCTAGAACATCGTCCGCCCGGGTCCGCTTGCTGCCATTCGTCATCGCCTTACATCATGCATGACATCATTTTTATTTAAACTCTAACCCATTAATATCTAAATGATTGCAACTCAATTTTTTTTCTTCCCTTGGCCAAATCATTCTCTCTCTCTCCCTCTCTCATAACCACTTATCACTCATTTATGTTGTCGCGCTTCCTCAATTTCCAAACACATGTTTCAATCATGAGATCGCATCATGCATGGCGTCATGGATGATACGGTATTTTGACACTCAACACTACATTGCTATTATTTGCTGCCCGAGTTAGTTTATATCTATTCATCTTAACTCTAGTTAGTTTAACATTACAGATTCCGTGGAGTGCTTGGTACGTAATCAGTGCACATATGACGTTACATAGCTAGTGTATCTAAGACTCTCTCTCCTTCGCTTCCTCTATGGCAGAGTGAAGTCCTATGCAAGAGGACCCAACCTTGTCATCAGGGAATTGGCCACAGCAATCGCACCGCGCCGCATTCCACCCTTGTTTCGTGCCTTGACCGGACGGCCATTGAATCTTGCCCTGTCGTCCTAGGAGAGAGCAACCACGTTTCGAAGCCTGACGATAGTACTTTTACGATTTGCCTGTCAAATTATTAATCCAGTGTGACCCTCGAGACCAGACTCCAATGCAACCATTGCTTCCGTGCGGATTGAAATTGCTACTTGCCCAATTCGCCAGAGCACGATGCTCTAGTCATGACGAAGTGTTTTCATGTGGTCTTCCTGTTTCCCTGGTGCTTAAATTTTTGCGTATGAAACTAGAAGCCACTTGAAAGCTAATAGTCCTTTTGTTTCAATTTTTTAGCTGAAAGAGCTCAAGGTCGTCAGAAAAACCAGACAAAATAGTTTTAGTTGGCTTGATTCGAAAGGCAATGATGAAGAGGTCAAGCAAATGTACAAGGAGGAGATAAATGTCTTCTGGTTTTACTTAAAAGGACACGACCATATAATCCCAAACCATAAAAGTTCAGTTACATTACGTATCTGTAACCAAATTCATTAGCTGAGTTGCCACTCTTTGGGAAGAACTCCATCTGTGGATGAAGCCCTTGTGCCACCCTAATTTACTGATGCAATCTCTTTCAAGAAGCTTCAAACGGATGACAATTGGAGTCTTGATTCAATCAGTCTCGAAAAACATATCCCTTTTAGCGCTTCTGCAAATTCGTTGCCATGGACTTGCCATCTTATTTTAAGTTATCATCCGCATGAGAAGGGCCATTTTTTCTAGTAATAGCACTGTCGTTCCTTCTTGAATTGCTGAAGCTAAGATATTTTCAACTCCCCAAGCAGACGAAAAACACATTTTTTGTCCCAAAAACCAACTGCTGCTATATTTCCCAGAATACAGGACATGAAATGCACACCACAACGAACTGCATTTTCGATAGGCGATCAAATCCCAATACTCACAAACTTATAGATTCCATTAATACACAGTGACTAGCCTAGTTAGAAATATAAGAGGAAAGCAGTTCCTCTATATGAATTGGATCTGATACAACAGGTAAGTACTAAGTAAATGGGAGCGCATTCAGGCTATTTTTCAGTTGAATCACAGCTCTACTTACTTTCCCGCTGTTGCACATCCATTTCGGTCAAGGAGAGATGACATGCTCCGAAAGGGCGTTCGGACTTACTCCTCGATAACTTCTAGATTCGTGTTCCAGAGACTTCCCTTCATGGTCGCAGCATCCCCTGAGCCAGAGGAAACGAAAGGATTTTTCGGCATGATGGGGCACTCTTCTCCCTCCAGCATCTGAACCACCGCTTTCACCGGAGGCCGATCGGCTGGGTACCAGTGAATGCACCAGAGTCCTATGATCGCGAGTTTCTTGGCTATCTTGTGGTCGCCATCCTCTCGGATTCGTATTTCAAGCTCTTCGCCCTTATTGAGATGGTTATAGACCCACTGCGGGAAGTACATCTGGCTCATGTTCTTTGCGTTCACGTCCACGTTTTTTCTCCCCCCGACCATTTCGAGCAGCAGCATTCCGAAGCTGTACACGTCCGACTTAGAGGACACGCTTCCAAAGTTCCTGGAGAAGACTTCTGGGGCGATGTAGCCCATGGTACCTCTGGCCGCAGTCATGGACACGGCGCTTTGTTCCTTGGAACATAACTTTGCCAGACCGAAATCCGCAATCTTAGGAATGAAGTGGTCATCCAGCAAGATATTGTGCGGTTTGATGTCGAAATGGAGGATCTTCTGATCACACCCCTGGTGAAGATACTCTATGCCTTTGGCCACTCCGAGAGCGATGTCATGGAGCCTATCCCAACTAAGGAAAGGGTCGGGATTGTCGTCGCCCTGAAATATGAACTTCTCCAGAGACTCGTTCGGCAAGAACTCGTACACCAGGGCTCTTCGGAAACCATCGGCGCAGAAACCGACCATCCGAACCACGTTGACGTGGTGAATCCTTCCCATAGTGCTCACTTCGTTGATGAACTCCTCTCCATTTCCGAATGAATTGTCCAGCATCTTCACGGCGACGAAAATCTCATTTGAGAGCTTCCCTTTGTAGACCGTTCCGTAAGCCCCCTGGCCTAGTTTCACCTCGAAGTCATTGGTAATCCTCTTGATGTCGTTGTAGGAGTAACGGGTCGGCTTGAGGGCCTCATAGTCGTGCAAGAAGCTCTCGATCTTGAGTTGGAACGCTTTATCTCTTCTTTTTTCATTGAGGACATAGCCGAGTCCAGTCAGTCCAACAAGAAAGAGAAAAGAGCCCACGATTATTCCGGCGATCTCTCTATGTAATTTTTCTGCAGAATCAGAGAATTCAGTACTTGAGCTTCTGCGGAAGTTCGTATGGATGATAAAACAATTAGAAGAAAAGCCCTCAATTCTAGTTATACGAGCTTTACTTAACGCCATGAGGGACCTTCATTTCAGGGCATCAGATGATTTCTATTAAAAGTGGCAATCAGGATTTAGAACACCTTCAATTTAAAGTACAGAAAGTATCATGTGTAAAACGAAAGTGAGTTGTGGAAATGCATCCATCCGACAGAATTGCACATATGAAAGCAATCTTAGTTTTCTTAAAAGCCCTATTTCTTGTGCGGAAAAACTATGAGTCTCCTTCTTCCTCTGCGCTCCCATGGATATTATCTTTACAAAGGAGAGACTTGATGAATTTCAACAACCATAAGTCAGAAAGCAACTTTGCCATATCCATCACCAGAATTTAAAAGCTTTGAAATGAATGGCCTAAATAGAAGAACTCGAGCATTAACAATCACTTAAACCAAGAGAGTGAAATAACACGAGTCGAGCAAAGTCTCATGAAACATTAAAAAGTTTGGGAACCGACAAACGCATGCGCCCTCGAACTAGGCTTAAGGCAATACCTTTGTGTCCACCAGGAGGGTTGATGCAGCGGATGCCGTCCCCGTCCCGCCGACACCAAGTCCTGTTATTCGCGCATGGCCCACAGTCCGGCTTGTTCCAGACCAAGGTGACCTCGCCCATCATTTCACCGATCGGCCTCGGAAGGAAGTCGATGCTTCCGTTCCTTTCGCAGGACACCAGTGGCAAGTCTCCGACGTAGGAGTTGGATTCGACAGCGTAGACATCGAACGACGGCTGGCTCAGGCAATGCAGCCGGGTCATGCTGCTGCTGCTGCTCCTCTCTGCCTGGGGGCACTGGAACAGGGTATAGTTGTAGGGTAACTACTATATCGGCTGATTTGGCTCATGTCGTAGGAGAAGCTAGAGAGGTTGAGGTTCCTCAGCAGCAAGGGAATGCACTGTTTGGGGTCCTGCACGACTATGGACCTGTTGTCGGGGATGGACGTGACGATAAGCGGTCGCGGTGTCTCCGGGAGCCGGAGCAGGGTGTTCCCGCCCTTGCTGCAGGACAGCTTGAAGTCCTGCGCAGGATAGCCACAGTAGGCAGGTTGTTCGTCTGGGAGCACGAACGGGAACTGGACCGGCGGGCGGCGGGGGCACCTCCGAGGGCCGCAAAGGTCCGGGCCCGGGTCCTGGTTCGGCGGGTGCTGGAGGGCGGGGTGGGCGGTGCCATGGGCGAAGCAGAGGAAGAGGAGGAAGAGGGAGGGAACGGAAGAGCGCATGGTGGGAGAAAATATTAGGTGGGCCGGGACTGCCATGTCACCGTGCACCCGCCCAATTAGAAGTAGACACGTGGCTCCACGTGGAGCCAGGGGCCCACCATTATTTTCAGTCA
>MU090980.1:0-16756 GCA_014858505.1 Corymbia citriodora subsp. variegata
AAATGAATGTGCTATGAACGTGTGAATATGATGCACATCTATTCAAATACTCAAAACTTTAGATTTAGATCCAATATATATGAGCGAACTCTTTCAATTTCAATGTTAAATATCTCATTCCCACCTGAGGCTTTTGTTAAGATAAATCATAGCAATGTTACAATATAATGGTCAATTAAATAATAGTTATATTATAAATTAGTCCCACAAAGATCTCATATTTTGATTTGAATGTAAATTTCATCGTTTTTTCCTTTTTTATAATCCAAGGGCATGGCATGGAGAATCAACTTTCTAGGCTATTGCTTACCCTAGAAGCCCCACAAATCACTTACATTAGGCTTTTGACTTGTGCATGTAGCTCTAAACTAGAGCAATTTATACCCAACTTGTAATTTTCCAATGAATAATCTTTAGTTCCTAAACTAGAGAATCCTCAATACTCGGGAGCTGGCTTGCAAGGTGGTGGCGGTGTAGCCAGTGGAGTGGATCTGGATGGTCCATAAGAAACAATGAACTGGTATCTGCCTCCGTCTTCTCCAAGAGGTCCAACAGTTGGATCTCCATCAAGATACCTTTTATAAAGGGTATCTTTCTTCATTTTCTTCTTTTTTGCAGAAGGTCTATCATCTTCATCATCAGGTTTTGTGCATGATGGACAGATGCAATCTGGGTCCCAAAAGCAATGTCCAATAGGGTCTTTGAAATGATGAATGGGCTGTCCTTGAGGACCTAAAGAATTAATAAATCGTTTTTCATCTGGTTCTGCGGAGACAGGATCAGTGGGACATGGCATAAAATGAAGGATGGTAGGAAAAATAGAGGAAGGTTCCTCCTTGGTCTTGCCGAACTTGATGGTAACAGTACCATCTTTTTTCCTGGTGAACAGTTGTTCACTAGATTGGAGAGGTTTGCAACTCTGATGGAGTTTTTCGTAGTTGGTTACCCAACTATCTGGAAGGAGCTTAACAAGCTCATTTCTTGGGATCTGGCGGGGGACATGGATGCAAGAAGTCTGGTCGTGGTCGACCGAGATAACAAGGGCATCCTCAGAATTTGGGATATTGAGATCATTGGCATGATTTTGGACCCGATAGATCATCTGGTAATGTAAGGTGGCAGCAATGGATCTAGGAGTCTGTGGAGCTCCAGTAATTTGTAACTGAACCTTCAGAGCAGTAAGCAGGTTGGGATCTGCAAGAGCAATGTTAAAATTGGGGAAAAGTGTAACAAAAACAATGCCTGCATTCATGGTTGTCTGAATAGTCCCAACACAAGCTTGTTGGTATTCCAAAAACTTGATATCTAACAGGGCTATCCTTGCGGTAACGGGTAAACCTTTTCGGCTATGAAAGGTTAGGGCAAGACGGATGGCTCCAAAATGGAGATGAGTATAGCCTTGTTGGATCCATTGAGATGGAAATTCGGGTGGAATCTGGAGAGTAACAAATTGTTCTTGTTCAATTGCCTGGATGGGGTGTTGATCAAAACGGGAAGATTGAACATACTCTTTGACAGTACGAGGGGTGTGTTTGATCAAGTGTTTAATAGACCGAAGTGGAGAGAAAGAAGGGGGTTTTGCGAAAGCAATGTATGGGTTCATCATGGGGAGCTGGGTTTCTGAGATCTTACTATCTTCTGTGAGGTATGCGACCTCATAAAGATAGTCTATCTTTGAACATGAAGACTTTCGAAGTTCGGGTGGAGGTTGAAGAGAAAGGTTAGAGGTAAGAGAGATGGGAAGAGAAGGGGAAGATGAATCTGAAGTTTCCATAGGATGAGAGGTTCTCTTCTAGTAACAGAACATGGTAATGATCAAACTAAAATGATTCAAATAAATCCATGGCTTTGATACCATAAAGAGTACTGTGATCCAAATTCTAGAGTTTGAGTTGCAAACTTGTGACTAGTATGCTATCCTACACACGGCCCATAAAGGGTACTGTGATCCAAATTTCAGAGTTTGAGTTGTAAACTTGTGACTAGTATGCTATCCCACACACGGCCCTCTTGGCCTTCAATAGGGACTGCCTGTCAGTCACCAAGTTCCTTCTCAAACAAAGAACTTAGATCATAGTAAACTCTAAAATATCGGAAATTCTGATGCACAGGATCCCCTAAGGGCAAGTGCAGAGCATACTCCAGGATTTTTCTCAATCATAGTGTTTGTTCAGAACCATCGTTCTGGACTAGAAGAAGATGGAAGTGTTTAGAAGATCATGGTAGAAGTAGAGTACACAACACACTTCTTATTTCACTCTTCTGGTTTTTACAATGGGGGCTCCTTGCTCTTATATAGGCAAATGAGGGTACAACAGACAAAGGCAGGCGGACTGGCCGTGCTAGGACATAATTGAGCAAACTTAGCCACTTATGGGCTACACACATAGGGAGTCCTAAAGAAATCCCGTGATAGGTTATGAACAATAGTTTTGCTTTAGTTTAAGCTTACGAAGGTTTTCTCGAAGAGTCAGAAAATTATTTTGAGGAGGAGGGGCAACTGAGCTTAAAACAGCAGCAAAAGAAGAGGGTGAGCCAAATGATGACTCTGGCTTTTGTGATAGAGAAAGAGAGGTAAAAAGGGGTGGGTCAAGTGGAGTGAATGACTGCTGACTCTTGAGAATTTGGATCTACCTTCTGAGTTTTTCTATCTCTGGTCTCTGATCTTCCAAATAATGGCTTGGGGGTGTTTGCTTAGTTTCTAGTAAATGAAGCCTTTTTTGGAAGTCTTTTAACATGCAGTAAGATAAGTCAGTGGTCTTATCTACCCTTTCGAGACGTGTGGAGACGGTGCTTAAAAGCTCATTCTGAGCTAAAGCATTTTCAGTCGGCCAATTGAGAACAGTTTCGGCAACAGAAGGCTGTTTGTGTTGTCCTTGTGCATCAAGACCAGTGGGGTTTGGTACCTTGGGTGAATGCTGATACCTTTGGTGTGGATCAGAGAATTTTTCCAAAGGAGGAAATTTCCGAGTGCGGGTGCTGGTTCCAGATGGTTCTGTGTTCTCGAGTGGAGGAAAATCATCAGGATGAAACATGCATAAGCTGGGTAGGATAGGAGGTGAAACAGGTTTAGGTACACAGGTGCCTGGTCGGGGTAGTTTCAAGGGACATGAAGGATTCTTTTTTATCAATTTCTGGATTGGCTTATAGAAAGGCGAAGTGATCATGGGTTTAGTTGGTGGTGGTTGAAAGGAGGGAGCTGGCTTGCAAGGTGGTGGCGGTGCAGCGTACATCTGATCTTGTTCTGTAGCAGTGTGCCACCAATCTTTAAGTGCTCCTATAAAACGACTAGTGAATTCCAAGAGAATATCATAAGTGCTGGGTTCAGAAATATGCCTGGCAATTAGCCAAGCATGGAATTCTTGAAGCCTATCAGGCCATTTAAAATATGGAATGTCGTCTAGTGTGAAATAGATTTTGGATGATGAGGCTGTAAAGGACTAGGTGGTGTTCGGTTGTTCCTGATGATGGATTTCGGGTTCAGAGAATATTTCTTCATCCTTGACACTATCTGCCATAAAAAAATGACCCTTTTGAAGAGGGTGACTCAATTAAAATATCAGAATCAGATCCAGAGATGTTTCAACCTGGTTTGTGGCAGAAGGTTTGATAACAGCAATGGAAGGGATCTGCTGGCGAAGAAAATTCTCGAGTGGGTTGGAAATGGTCAGGGTGCCTGCTGAAATTGAGCTCAATGAACCTGTCCATCACCCGTATATCCCTGTCCACATTCTCTTGTCCAAAAAGAATTCCATGCTTGGCTAACTGCTAGGCATATTTCTGAACCCAGCACTTATGATATTAACAATCGTTCTGGACTAGAAGAAGATGGGAGTGTTTAGAAGATCATGTTAGAAGTAAAGTACACAACACACTTCTTATTTCACTCTTCTAAACACTCCCATCTTCTTCTAGTCCAGAACGATGGTTCCGAACAAACACTATGATTGAGAAAAATCCTGGAGTATGCTCTGCACTTGCCCTTAGGGGATCCTGTACATCAGAATTTCCGATATTTTAGAGTTTACTATGATCTAAGTTCTTTGTTTGAGAAGGAACTTGGTGACTGACAGACAGTCCCTATTGAAGGCCAAGAGGGCCGTGTGTGGGATAGCATACTAGTCACAAGTTTACACTAGGAGTGCAATAACTTTCATACGGCACTCACTTTGGTGCCAAAACTTTTTTTTCGCTCACTTGAGTGCCATAAGTTTTAAAAAACGTTCACTTGAGTGCCAATTCTGACGTGGCCGCCGGAAAAGCTGATGTGGCCGCCGGAAAAGCTGACTTGCCCACCGGAAAAGCTGACGTGGCGTCGGTGAACAATATTTTAATATATTTTAATATATTTATTAATTTTTTTGATTTTTTTGAATTTTTATTTATTTAAGGCCAGTGAGGGTCACCGGTGGCCCTTGCCAGCCCTAAAAAAAACAAAAAAAGAAAAGAAAAATCGAAATATTTTAAAAAAGAGTAGAAACGGCGTTGTTTTGCCTGAAAAGTCCACGTCAGCGTCGAAATTTATTAAAAAAAAGAAGAAAAATCATTAAAAAATTCCACGTATGCATTTTGGTACTTAACTGAATGATTTTTGGCTGGAAGTAGCACTTAACTGAACGATTTTACTCCGATGTGGCACTCAAGTGAGCGAAAGAAAAAGTTTTGGCACCAAAGTGAGCGTCGTACGAAAGTTATGGCACTCCTAGTGTCCTAACCCCCAACAAACTATGTCAATCTTGGGGGTTATTTTCTCTAATGATAAAGTTAATTCACTATGCATTCTCTCTTCATCTTATATGGTGCAGCTGGCATCCACGTTAGCAAATTTTGGTCAAAAGTGGCAAAAGGTAAAATCATTTAGAACTTAATTGGCAAAATTAAAAGATTTAATATTGAATTAGCAGGACTGCAATTGATTAAAAAAAATTGAACAATTCCCTCCACTAGGTGATTAATTGTTTTCCCCATAACATCAATAATTTTTTTTGTTTTTGATTGACTAAGAAATTAAGTTATTGGTGGCCACTCCTAAAATGCATTTGAATCATTGTAGCTCACCCCAACCTAGGAAAGGAAAGATTCAGGCCATAGATTATGGGGCAATTTTTTTTTTAAAAACTACATTTCACTTATCATTTTGATTTTTACTTTCAAAACTAAAAGCAAGATCACGAGGAAGCAAGATACTACACGACCCACCATCATTTGAATCTTTTGGAAAGAAGATTGACACAAGGCAACAGTTCATAACTAGAAGATTGAAGTGACCTCGAGTAACCATCACATAATTGATTTTTTAAGAGGAAAATTTTGATGTTCAATTTGAATTGCTGTTTTGATAATCCCAGTATGAAACTTTTTTGGTATTATCCATTTGAAGTGATGACTTGAATCATTTTTACTTGTAATTCAAGCATAAAAAATAATTGTAATAAGATATTATTCGTATTCACAAAGTTCCTCAAACTCCTGTAGAAATTTTATGTCATTTTTTGTTCTCTTAATCTACATATTTAAGTCAAATTGAGTTTCATCTCACTTTTTGGCTTTTCCATTCAGTTCTCACTTATATATTACTTTAATATTTTGATATAATTTAACTATAAAAAGTAAAGAGTAAATTGGGTCTCAGAAAGAGATAATAGATGAAAGAAAATGTCACTATCCACTTCTCACTAAAAAAATTATACTCGATAAAATTCGTGAATTGTAGTTAAAGTGCTATGATCAATTTCATTCCTCGGTTAATTTATTTTTTTCGAAATTTTGAGTAAATGTTTGTTTTTAGTTACTGAAAAAATAAGAAAAAATAATTTCATGTTTGCTTTATGGAAAAGAGTCGTGAAAATATTATTTCACGTGTGAGAGGTCTAAAGCCATGACTCTTTGCCTGCAGTTGCTGCAAACGATCCCAATCCATTCACAGTAGTTTGCTTCGGTAGTCCAATTGCTGCCTTTGATGGTGTCTGTTGGATTGACCTCGATCGCTGATTGGAAGCGGAAGAGCGCATCTTGATCAGTAAAGTTGCTGGAACAAATGGCGGGCTGAAACATCAATAGGGAACCGACCAAAGGATCAAATACTAAAAAGATGAACTTCTTCAAGATGAACAGAGTCTCTTTTGATTGCATCAATAGACACTTTGCTAGTTAGGACCTGTCTTAGTATTCGTACCAACACCTACCTAATGATTGTCTTAATGTAGAACCCAAAAGAAAAGCAAAATAAGGAAAGAAAAATGACCAAACGATGTCTCCATGGAAAAAAACGATAGGGTGCTTTCTAATGTGAAGGGGATATGACAAACTACATGACCAGAATTCAGAAACTTTATTGAAAATTTCTGATATTTAAAAGAATGCTATTTGCAATACCACACAAGTGAAGCAATCGAGCCTAACAAGCCATTTGGGTTAAGACCTTCCCTAGAGGTCAACCTGGAGAATCCCCTAAATCACCTCTGGTTCCGTGGATGGCCCGTTCTTTAGAGTTTGCACATATGCATTTATTTGCTCTGTGAGGTTACAATGGACCTTAGACTAAAGCTCTAATGTAGGAATGTGACAACGTTTTGATGAATTGGAAGAACTTCGACCATAAGAATCATTCTGCAATTTTTCAACTCTCAAAATTATTTTCTACACGGTTCAATATATTTTAAAATTTATATACAATGCGTGATGTATTACTCTCACTTGATAAAAATAGGTTTACTTGTAATTATCTATATTTGGCCTTTTTTTAATGTTATCCACCTTAACGATTTTGAGTTACACATATTGGCATTAAAATCTACTTAGAGTTGCCTGAAATCTTTCTAGTAGACTTTTGAAGAAGAATAGTTTTTCATTTTA
The DNA here is from genome assembly GCA_014858505.1 of Corymbia citriodora subsp. variegata. Taxonomy (NCBI): domain Eukaryota; kingdom Viridiplantae; phylum Streptophyta; class Magnoliopsida; order Myrtales; family Myrtaceae; genus Corymbia; species Corymbia citriodora. Next base: position 6,856 of record MU090980.1, read on the forward strand.
AAGATAAAGTCATGAATACTTTTAATAAGTCCATCCAAGCATGTCCAAGCATCTTTGAGCTTTGTTTGTAAAATGTGTTATTACAAGTAATGCTCCATATAAACGGAAATTTTGAAATAATAGTATATTCAATGTATCATAAGGAATGACGAATTTGTATTGTCGTTAGAAATTTTAAATTGTTGATTTTGTTACAATAGTCTAGATAAAGGTATCCATTGCGGGTAACGTATTCCCACCATGTCTCGGGCCTTTAAAAGCCCAAACAGAATTGTGCGCCACTAGTGCAAATCACTATTTATCAACGTTAATTATCGAAAGTAAAAAGTTAATTGGGCTTTCCTTGGGCCTTTCTCAATCCATGTATGTGGAATGGATGTGCTATGGACGCATGCACACGATGCCCTTACCCTCAAGTAGTCAAAACATTAGATTCATGTCTACCATATACAAGCGAACTCATTGAATTCAACGTTACAAATTTGCCTAAAATTTCATTCCCGTCTAAACCTTCTATTAAGATAAATTGTAATAATGCGTTACAATATATTGGACATTATTTTTTTTATTTTTTTTTCAAATATTTAAATAATTATGAACTAATTGCAGAAATATCTCATTATAATTTGAATGAAATTGCTTTGAGAAAATACCATCAAAAACTCCAAATTATGTACGTTGTAACACATTTACTCTAAACTATTTTCACGACATAAAAAATCTCAAACTATACGTGTTGTGGTACATTTACCTTAAACTTTTTATTATGAAGTTAAAATTCCAAACTTATACTTGTGTGATTTATTTAATCTCTATCTAGGTTCAATAAGATGATTTTTCAACTAAAACTACATTATTTTTTTTATTTCGCTTAAGCCACTTAACTGTCATTGTCAACAAAGTTTGCCTTTCACTATCCATGAAAGTAAATTTAAAACAGTGCTCACTAATAGAATATTGACGTAGAGTAAATATATCACGCAAATACAAGTTGGGATTTTTGGTATCGTAAAAAATTTTAGGCTAAATATGTTATAATGAGTATAATTTGAAATTTTTGGAGCTCTTTTCCCTTTTTTTCTCTTCTAAAATAATTTCCATTTCTGAAAAAAGGAAAACACATTTTCCCCTCTTGTGCAAGATCTTCTCAAAGTTTATGCAAGAAGAATTTGAAATGAGCATGATGGGAGAACTGACATTCTTCCTAGGACTTCAAGTCAATCAAATGAAACGTGGAACTTTTATCAATCAAGAGAAGTATGCCAAAGACTTGATTAAAAAATTTGAAATGGAGAACTGTAAGAGGACTGAAACTCCAATGGCAATCTCCATCAAACTAGATCAGGATGAAAAGGGGAAGAAGGTTGATCAGAAGAATTATAGAAGCATGATCGGTTCTCTTCTCTACCTTACTGCATCTAGACCAGATATTCTATATAGTGTTTGTCTTTGTGCGAGGTTTCAAGTGGATCCTAGAGAATCACATCTTTTTGCTGTTAAACGTATAATTAAGTATATAGCCACTTATCCAAACTTGGGGTTATGGTATCCAAAAGAAACAGATTTTACTCTTCTTAGCTACTCAGATGCAGATTTAGTAGGATGCAAAGTAGATAGAAAGAGTATTTCAGGAACATGCCAACTTCTGGGAAAAATGCTAGTTTCATGGTTCTCCAAAAAGCATAATACTATGGCTCTATCAACAACAGAAGCAGAATATGAAGCACTTGGAAACTGTTGTTCATAGATTCTGTGGATGAGACAGCAACTAAGAGACTATGGAAAGGAAGAATCTTGCACAGAAATAAGATGTGATAATACGAGTGCCATAAACCTCACCAAAAATCCGATTCTACATTCCAAGGCAAAGCACATTGAGATCAAACATCACTTTATTAGAGACCATGTGCAAAATGGAGATATATATGTGAAATTCATTGATTCTAAGAATCAATTAGCAGATATCTTCACAAAGCCGTTGGACAAAGGTACATTCGATTCAATATGTGGGAGATTAAATATTATTAACCCTTTCTTATAAATTCTATGAGAACATGACAAAGTCTGATAGAAGCAATCGTTTGGACATATCACTCTTAGAAGAAGATTGAAAAAGGAAATAATGGTACTTTAGGTTGGTATGTTATTTCCTTATTGAAATCTGGTAAATCTTTATTAGTAAGTTTTTGATCTGCATGATTGATTTACATATTTTCTAGCATATGTCTATGATGATTGAATGTTCTTGTTAAGTTTAGAATAATTGCCATTTTAATTTGTTTTGGGTTGTGACTGTTCACTCGTTCTCCTAACAAGGGTATAAAAACTTCTAAAAGTCGAGTCTTTTCCTTACAACTCTCCAGAACGGTTTATTTACAAACCCTAACAGAGAAAAACGCTTTCTAAATCAATCTTCTCCAAAACCAACCTTCTCCGAATATGGTCTCGAGATCCTCCATATCCAGATCAAGATCTCCATCCCCTAGAAGAAAATCAAACAGGATTGCTGGGAGAGGAGGAAGAAGAATCGACGGAGGGCAGACGCATTTCGACCTAACACAAACTTTCGAAGATACTCAAGGACAATCTCCAAAAGTTTCTCCTAAAAGAAATCAAGATGATAATGAGGAATTTCCAAGAACTCTCCGCTCACAATCTGAAGAAAGGAATGTCTCATGTAGAGGTACGTCTGGATTAACTCTACCGACACCCACTGAAAGTCCTCATGTAGTAATGAGGAGATATGAAAAGTTAGTCCAAAGAAATGTTAGGGAAGATGTCAAACTGTTTTTCTTGAGAGAGAATGGATATGCGAATGAACTCCGTCTCATTCAAGCAGTACAGGCTGCAGAATCACCATCTACTCGTAGAGAACGAGTTAGTGATATAGGGAGAAGCAGAGATAATGTAAAGGAAGATGATGAGAAGATCTACAGAAATTTTGAAGTGAGAATGGGAATAGTTGTTGTAGTCCAGAATACAACTGGGAAATTATTTCGATCCAGAGAGCATAAGACTTTCTTTAACAGACTGATGGATCTTGAAATCATGAACCACAGAATTGTGGATTTTGATTATTTGGATGCTGCTGAAGTGAATCTGTGAGAATGCCTTGAAAAATTGCAGATGGACCAATTTTGTATTGATTATGCTGCTGTTTATCCTAAATTAACAACATATTTTTACTCGAATTTGACATTTCTATCTCCAGACAGAATGCAATTCAGTGTGAATGACAGGTTCTATGATTTTAGTTCAGCTACTCTTGCTGACATTATAAAAGTTGAGAGAGGAGCATTCATGCCAATAGACGTCTCTTATGAAACAGTTTGTAAGTTTCTCACAAAGTCTGTAAGGGCCACTATAACTTATCCTCTTCTAACTTCTGCAAGAACTATTTTGCACAAGATCATTATCAGCTGTATTCGTCCAAAAGCCTCATCCAAGACTGATGTATCCAAATTTGAGGCCAAACTGATGTGGGTTATTGAAAAGGGAGTATTGTTCTCACTGCCTCACATAATAATATTGCATATGTATCGGACAGTGTCGAAAGACAAAGGACAGCTACCCTATGGAGCTTTAGTGACAAGGATCTTTGATTATCTTAAGATAGACATACCCAAAAGATTAAGTACTAAAACTCTTCCCACAATGATTATTGATATGAAAATGATCAATAAGATGAGACTGAAGGATGTTGCAGAGACATGGAGACAAAAAGAAAAGGAATTGGCTAGAGCAAAGTTAGTAAAACGAAAAGGCAAAGAATCAGCTGCTGCTGAGCCAAGTTCTAAAAGGAGAAGACAACTCCTAGTGGTAGATGAAGAAGATGAAGAAGAAAGTATCTCGGCAATTCTGGCAAATATGCGTCAAAATTCTCAGAGAATGTCTGAACCAGAGGCAGAAACACATGCAGAAAACATTCTCAGCACAGAACATGAGAAGAATGATGAATCTGCATCAATGGATGATCTAGAAGAAGAAGAAGAAGCAGAACTAGAAGAAGAAGAAGAAGAAGAAGAAGAAGAAGAAGCAGAACCAGAAGAAGAAGAAGAAGGAGGAGATGAGGATAGAGAAAAAGAGGGGCAACAAGGACAAAATGAAGCATCAACTCAGGGGGAGCATCATTATGAAAATGTTGAAATTCAAATTCCTGCAGCTTCATTTGGGAATGCTGATTATCAGAAGATCGTAGCACTTTTAATAGAGATCAGGGATCGGCAGATAAAAATGGAAGCCTCCTTCAATAACAAACTGGAGACTCTTGAGAAAACAGTTAATCAGTGTATTGACAGGATTGAGAAGTCTGCATCAGATATGGAGGATTTCACCCTTGTTCGGACCCCAAACAAGAAAACCTCTTAAAAACATTTTCTGCTTTAGAAGCTTGTTTTTAAACTGACTAACTCTTTTTGAAGTTGACAAAAAAGGGGAGTAGATATGGCTTTTACTTTTTATGGCTTTTACTTTTGATTTTTGATGGATGAATGCATGACAGTTGGCTTTATCTTTATGCTGATGCATGATAATGTGATCATTATGTTGATGCATGATACTGTGATATGAAAGTTCTGATTATGCATAGCTAATGATATTTTCTTATATGCTGATCACACAGTACTGATAAAGTCTGAATCATGTTAAGCTGTAATATGAAATTATGTTGCTGCTGTATTGTCTATACAAGGTTGATATGAGCTATTCTTATGAGTTGAGCAGAATAGTTGGAAACAGACTCTATTTAACCATATTATGCAGGAACATTAAGCCATATGTATAAAATGTTTTGTCACCATCAAAAAGGGGGAGATTGTTGAGAAAACTCCTAGTTTTGATGCTAACAAAACATTTTATGAGTGATATTTATATATCAATCTCTTGAAGGAAAATGACATAGAATGACATAGGCTTTAAAGTCAGCTTGTTGTAGAAGATAAAGCATAAGATGGGGGTACGGACCTCTGGAGTGCCAAAAGTTGGCACAAAGGGACACTTAAGTGCCAAAAGTTACAAAAGGTACACTTAAGTGCCAAAATCGGAGCAAAATGAATAACTTAAGTGTCAACGGCGAAAAATTCCGGCCAAATTGCCATGTGTCTATTTTCCGTCGACTTCATTTGCTGACGGAGCTTTTTTTTTTAAATAAAAAATCCACGTCGCATTTTTTTCAAAATAAAAAATCCACGTGGCAATTTTTAAAAAAAAAATTGTTCACGTCAGATTTTTGAAAAATTAAAATCGATTTTATTAAAAAAAAAAAAAGGGAGGAGGGAATCGGTGAGGGCTGTGCAGCCCTTGCTGCCGCCACCGTCACCGCCCCACCTTGCCGGGAAGGACCAGCGACGGTGGGGGAGGGTCGGCCAGGGTCCTTGGGCCCTGGCCAGTGGCCGGCAACCCCGGTCGACCGACGGCGAGGGCTGCCCTCGCCGATCCCCTCCTCCCTTTTTTTTTTATTTAATAAAATTGATTTTACAATAATATATTTTTAATTATTTAATATTATTTAATTAATAATTTTTAAATCCACGTCAGCTAAAACGACGTCGCTTTGGCTGATTTTTGGCCGATTCAATTTCCGGCGAGCCACGTAGGCAAGAAAATTAATAAAAAATTGCCACGTAAGATTTCCGGCAGGGTTCCGACGACTTGGTACTTAAGTGATCCATTTTTTTTTAAAAGTGGCACTTAAGTGTACCTTTTATAACTTTTGGCACTTAAGTGTCCCTTCGTGCCAACTTTTGGCACTTAAGTGTCCCTTCGTGCCAACTTTTGGCACTCCTGCTGTACTTATGCCGCATAAGATGTCTTAGAGTCTGACCATACCAAACGGAAAGACTCATCCAGACTGAGATTTAAGTCTGACCATACCAGACCGAGTTTTAAGTCTGAACGAACCAGACTGAAAATCTAGGCAGACTTAAGATGAACCTACACGATAAGATCACCAACGGTAGTGTATTTTACTTACCTTATTTATGTTGATTCTGTTATACTAATCTGATTGACAGGATCAATTAATGAACTACTTCCAATGAAGAATAGAGCACTTATGGAAGCCCGGATTTTGGTTGTATGGGCGAACAGAATCTAAGGGGATCTGATCTACCCTCAACGGTCAAAAAGACTTGTCTTATAAAGTCTGTCCAAGAAAGGGAAGACTAAACTCTCAAGGAAAGAGCCAACGGTCGAGTGTGGCTTGGAGAGTATTTAAGGGTAGGTTGAGACTTAGGGGTAAGATAGATGAACATCATTCCAAAGCTGATTCAATTCTTCAATTGTTGTTCATAGTGCGCATTTGAGTGATCTCAGTATTTTACAAAAAGAGAGTGACTTAGTGAGATAGATTATCACCGAGTACAAACACTCGAAAGTGTGTAATCACCGTTGATCATATAGTGAAGTACAACCGATTGGCTGGTCACCTGGAGAGTGGACGTAGGCTTATCAAAAGCCGAAAAACAGTGTTTGCAATCTTCTCTAACTCTCTCTACTTGATTTCAGTTTGTTGATCGAAAAAGTTATATATTTGCGTGATCAATCTCTCTACACCTATTCACCCCCTCTCTAGGTGTTTATACTAGTTATATCACTTTTGAGGAGGCAAATTTGAAGTTCAAATTGAATTGATATTTAGACTTCAAATCACTCTACTTGTACTTCAAGGAAAAAAGCAATGGTAATAAGTTTTTACTCATATTCATATTGTTAACGTTTTTTTTCCTGCCGATCAAAACAAAAAATGCCCTTAGTCTACATATTTAAGTCAAAAATGGATTTTATCTCACTTTTTTGATTTCCCATTTAGCCCTTAGTTACATATTACTTTAATATTTTAATATAATTTGACTTGAAAGAGAACAATGGAAAACAGGCCAAAGATAAGAGATAATAGACAAAAGAAAAGGCCTATTATATTTCAACGCTTCTATAGTGCAACAACTAGTTTCATCCATATCTTAATTTCTTCTTTTAGAATTTTAAATAAATGTTTATTTTGATCATTGAAGATGACCGTATAGGCGTGTACTGCAGGCATGAAAACTGTATTTTCTTTTTTAAGGCCAAGCTACTGTTAGTTCCATTTAGTTTGATTTCGCTTTACAATTTTCAATATGGAAATATTAAATTGATATTTTGTTGGATTAATATAAATTATCAGTATTTTTTGTGAAACTAAAGGAAATGTTCAAAACAGAAATGGGGTTGCAATTGGCCAAAACATGTGCATGGCCCGGGCTTGGCATGCAGGCCGTAAAGGCCAGGCCTTGCCCAGCTTGACACGCAACGCTCATGGGCTGAAGGTGTCGAGCTTGGCATGCCTTATCAAACCCTAAGAAAATATGTCGGTCAAAGGACGAAGAAGATGCCAATGATCAATCAAAACGAAAAAACTGTGCAAATCCACTGACTCTCGAGGCAATGTTTCCACTTGGAGAACATAGCAGGTGTTGTGCCATCCAAAGTCTGACACGTGTGACTCAGAAAGCTCAAAAGAAGATCAGGAACCTTAGTAGAGATACTTAAGCCATTGAAATGAAATGACAGTACAAACTAAGATGATATTATGCCCAAATTCTACATGCTTCTCTCCACCTTATTTTCTTGTCCAGGAAGTGACAACTTGATCATGTTGAGTTTGGAAAAAAAAAACATGTTACTTCCTGCTTTGAGCAAATTGCTTTCGCTAAAGTTGTTGGTAGTCAAGTGATATAATATCATCGGGTAGTTTAATTGTAGAAGAGTTTTTTTATCAGTGTTTGACGCCTTTTGAGCAAGTAAATGACAATGACTATATTGAAAAATATGTCTCGAGTTTGAGTCTGTTAAATAAATATTTAGCCTCAAATTAATTAGACTGACCGCCTCATGGATTTTGTCAAATTTCCTTTTTTGCAACATGCTGTCTCATCATTTATGTTCGTGCAGTAATTTCACTGCACCCGAGCCGCTCAAGAGTGAAGAACGCGGCTGGAGGGAAGCATGCGGCGTCAAAATTGGACTTTTAGACTTGGGAAATGAATGGAGGAAAGTGGGCAGTGGCCACTTTGTATTAAGTTAATGTGTCCCCTTCCTTGTCTTTGTTTTTTCGGAAAACTCCATTTATTCTGGTGTGGATGGCAGGCAGGCCTATACGTCTTGGTTTCAATAGGACTGCTCTTTTTTTCTTGGCAGGAACGAGTTATGATAGAATACGTCTTGTTTATCTCGACGAAATGGGTGGAATGGCTATCCACCTTCCAAAAATATTCACGATGTTTAGTATCTTATCAATGGCTTCCCTTGCATTACCGGGTATGAGTGGTTTTCTTGCAGAATTGATATTATTTTTTGGAATAATTACCAGCCAACAATATCTTTTAATGCCAAAAATACTAATTACTTTTGTAATGGCAATTGGAATGATATTAACTCCTATTTATTTATTATCTATGTTACGCCAAATGTTCTATGGATACAAGTTTTTCTTCCCCTCTTTAATGTATGCCCTTGCATGGATGCCCATGAATTATGGTGGGTTTCCTTTGTTTTTTTTTATATTTCATCTGAAGAAGACTTCCTCCTGCGTTGAATGGCGAAGACTCTCTCTTCTGCATTATGAAAGAGAGTGAGAGCCGTTGGACAAGGATTGCCCCAAGTTCCTTTGGTGGCCGAGAGAGGAGCGTGCAGAGAGTTCTTCTCATGAGAGTTTGTTTGTTGTAATAACACCCGAGTAATTTAGCTAGTTAAATTCTTGTAAGTAGAATTTGTTTAATTCATTGAGTGAGGTTACACTAGGAATTGTGTAACATCCTCAATGCTGACCTTATCTCAGCAAGAAAAGTGACTTAAATTATCAATGCACTAATCACAGGACTAGACCATGAGTTGATTCAAAAATCATGCATGTGTCAACTATTGGATTAAGAAGGGCAATTGAGGGTTGGAAAATGCACTCAACTAGAGTACTTAAGTATGGAAAAATAGCTCAACTAAAAGAATCAATGTAGGATGACCTTATGCTGTCACGGGACAATTAGTGAAATGTTATGGATCAATTCGACAAGAGTATACATAACCAGATTGCTAGTGATTCCATACAATCATTATACTAATCCCAAATGATCCTAAGACAATTTTGCAAGACCGTATGCCTTGGGTAAACAATTTAATTCCACACGATTTCATATGACAATCGAGAATAATCTATGGGTCGACAAGACTAAAATATGGATTGATTTCTAAATCAACCATGAGTCACGCAAGCAACACCTCAAGAGGCTACCTAACTCGAATAGGCTGTATTAGGAACACTTCTGATTGAAGTTTAGCCACGAGCCTTGGTCCAGTTATAAATTTTCGATTAAGGATAATTCAGAAAATTTTCTTTCTAGTTTAATTGAGATAGTCTCCCATGAATAGTTTTGGACCCTCAAATCTTTGATCTTGGAAAAGTGGGTCATCTATTGGAAGCCTATGGGTTGCATGCCCAAGGAGTAGGCCCAATGGGCTTCACGCCCAAGGAGTAGGCCCACTGGGCCCCACACCCAAGCAAGGGCCCAATGGGCCACATGCCTATCAAAAGACCCAATTTGGTGAGTCAAGCCTAAGCCCAAAGTTGTCAAGCCTAAACCCAAGCCGATTTCAAGACATTAAATGCATTGGAAGTTTGCACATCAATAGCAATATTTAGCAATCACCACCTTAGGATTTCTTCATTAATATTTTATTCTTGCAAGATTGCTTTTGATAGCTTCATTTAATGCTTCAATGATGTGTTCTTTGGAGGCTAGTTGGATGAAGACCAAGTTTCTATCTTCCAAGAGGAGTGGGTGCCTATTGCAAAGGAGGAGGAAAGAGAAGAGAGGTCTTTTAGTTGGCTTTCGACCTGGGCCATCTCTCTTGAAAGCTAAGCATGAAG
>MU090981.1:0-16750 GCA_014858505.1 Corymbia citriodora subsp. variegata
ATAACCATTGTCGTTTGGGCCATCCCTTCTTGAAAAGTTTAAAGTAGTTAGATTCCCAATCTCATTCTTTATTTAGTCTCAAGTGTGAGTCGTGTCAGTTTGGGAAATTGCACCGTATTAGTTATTGTCCAAGAATCAATAAATAGGCTTCCTAGCTCTTTGTGTCAGCTCATTCTGACGTATGGAGTTTGTGTTCAACTTTTTCTAAGTTGGGTCTCAAGTACTTCATTATTATTGCAGATAATTATTCAAGACCACATGGCTATAGATAATAAAAAAGTCACTACGGGTTATTTTTTGTGTTTTGTGCATTTGTTAACAAAGTACATACTCAATTTTCAGTTCATGTTCACATCCTTCGAAGTGATAATGCCAAAGAATATATTTCTAGTCATTTTTCTGAATTTATGACCCAATGAAGTGCTTCATCAATCTTCCTGTTTGGATACACCACAATAAAATGGTGTCACCAAAAAGAAGAACGGCCACTGGTTTGAAATCGCTCAATCATTGATGTTTGAAATGAAGATAAACAAATCCTTTTGCCGACGTTGTTATGACTGAATGTTATCTTATCGACTGCATATCGCCATCTGTTCTTTAGGGTACAACCCACACTCTTTTCCTTCTTCTTTTTTTTCCTTCTAAATGCTTGTTTCATTTACTGCCTCATATATTTGGTTGTGCCCACCATATTCGTGACTATTGTTAAGGGCTTTCCAAACTAGACCCTCGGTCTCTTCAATGTATTTTTGTGGGGGTATTCTCACATATAGAAAGGTTACTGTTGTCACCGTCCTTTGCATAAGTATTTTACCACTGCAGATGTCCTTCTTTGAGTCTACCTATTTATTCTCTTGGAGTTAACACTTATTGTGAAAACAAAGAAAATGAAGTCGGCAACTGAAAAAGGTAGCATTTGGCGGTCGTTAAAAGCAAACATGAATTAAAAGGAACCAAAGTTCAACTTGCTAAGGAGATTGATTAAATAAGGTGATGGCAATTTCTCCACTACATGAAGTCGACAAAGGAAGATTACTCAAAGTCTGTCTTCAAGTGACAAGCTAGCACCGACAACTTACCAATATATTCACCATATAAATGGACTCCATCTGTGAAAGGCGGTCAAGCTTGAGCCTATAAATAAGGCTTTGAGTGGAAGCATTGAAGACAAGTCACCATATGCAAAGGTGAACTTCATAAAAGAGAGTAGCTTTGTGAGAGTGGGTTGTCCCTCCGTGAGCGAGAGGGAAGATAGAAAAGCTGGGTGTGTGTGCTTGTATTAGCTGGTTTGCTTTGAGGCTTTTAAGTGTGGTGAGAAAAAGTATACTGTAATAGTTGTGTGAAATAATTTTTTGAGTGTTACACTTATACCACAATTTAGTATAACGAGCATCTTGAGAGAAATATCGCACACCCTATAATTGGTATCAAAGCCAGCAGGCCCAAGACTATATCAAAGCCTAGAAGGTCAAGAGCAAAGTATCAAAACTAGTGACCGGAGACCAAGAAACTAGAGCAGATGATCAAGGATCATGAACTTAGATTTAGCAATGGCATCCACAATTCTTTTCAATTACAACTTCCAAAGTTTAATGGAAGGAATTTCAATAATTGGTCTGTCCAGATGAACGTCCTTTTCAAATCTCAAAATTTGTGGAACCTAGTAGAAAATGGCTATACCGAAGTGGCTGATGCTAAAGCATTTCATGCTTTAAGAAAGACAGAGAAAGACTAATTGGTGGAAACCTGGAAGAAAGATCATAAAGCATTTCTTGTGATCTTCTAAGTTGTGGAGGAGACAATTTTTGAAAAAAATATTGAGCATAGAGACAGCGAAAGCAACGTGGGATATATTGCAAAAATCCTACAAAGGCAATGACCATGTTAGGCAAGTGCAGTTCTAAACACAAGAAAAGAGTTCAAGTCATTATGCATGAATGACTCTAAATTAATCTTGGCGTACTTTGATTGTGTGAAAATCATCGTCAACCAACTGAGGATTAATGGTGAAGAACTCCAAGATGTGCAAGTCATAGAAAAATTCTTGAGGTCTTTGATTGAAAGATCGGACTATGTTGTTGTGACAATCAAAGAAGGCTAAGAAATATCAACCATGATGCTAGAGTGGTTAATGGGTTCATTATGCTCACATGAGCAAATAATGAATCAGAAATCCATTGGTTTGTATCCCAAGCAAGTACTACATGACCGGGTTGTTCAATTAAATCGAGGTGATAATCAAAGTGGACAAGGTCATAGAGGTGCCCGAGGTAGAAGTGGAAATTCAAATTACTCAGAAAGTATAAAAGTATATAACACATGACAAATCAAAGGTCAGGTGTTTTAAGTGTAACAAATTCGGATGTTAAAAATCCAAGTGTCAAGTAGAGATGATGGAACATGCAAGTACTGCCAATGATCACAAGGACGTGGTGCTACTATATATCATGGATGGTGCATGTACCATTTTCAGAAATAAAAGAGGTTTAAAGAGCCAGTGGTGTGACATCCTGAAATAAGAGCCCTTTAAGGAATATATGAACGTGAATTTCATCAATGCATTATTGGTTAATCTCACTTGGAATTGATCACTCTCGAGATACTAACCTTAAAGGGAAAAGTTAATAAGGACAGAACTCGTGCAACTAAAGAACTTAACTTAGGAAAGCGACTCGACTGTGAGACTTGCACAAGAACGATCCTGTGAATATGCAAGCCGATTTCAGGGATGACTAGAAGTCGATTCGTAAACAAAGCATAATGGGATGATGAGTGATTCCGTTTACTATTATCGAGCCCACGAACAATCCTATGCTGATTCTCGGTAATCGTGTACTTTGAAATAAAAATCTATCATTCGCAATTTCATGTAGTCAATAATGTCCATTTGTTGACATGTCTTGAACGTGGTTTGATATTAAGTCAGTCATGAGTTGGTTACGCGTGAATTCTCGAAGCCACCTATTAGTCCGAGACGTACCAAAATGGCATTTAGGCAAAATTGACAAGGCATGAGAATTGGACTACGAATTTTCGGGAAGGTCCGGGACGAACTTTTGGACAATGCTTCATCAACAATCAACAATGTTGGTGAAGCCGAATAATTGAAAAAGGGATTTACGGACCGAGGAAATGAGCCTACGAGGATGTGGACTAGGCAAGGTCGACATAGGCCTCACGCCCAAGGTGAGACAACCACCATAGTGCTCGAGGCAAGAGAGTGAGCCTCGAGGTAATCATGTACTTTGAAATAAAAATCTATCATTCGCAATTTCATGTAGTCAATAACGTCCATTTGTCGACATGTCTTGAACGTGGTTTGATATTAAGTCAGTCACGAGTTGGTTACGCGTGAATTCTCGAAGCCACTTATTACTCCGAGACGTACCAAAATGGCATTTAGGCAAAATTGACAAGGCATGAGAATTGGACTACGAATTTTCGGGAACGTCCGGGACGAACTTTTGGACAATGCTTCATCAACAGTCAACATTGTTGGTGAAGCCGAATAATTGGAAAAGGGATTTACAGACCGAGGAAATGAGCCTACGAGGATGTGGACTAGGCAAGGTCGACATAGGCCTCACGCCCAAGGTGAGACAGCCACCATAGTGCCCGAGGCAAGAGAGTGAGCCCATTGGACCCAACCCACCATCTAGCCTTAAACCAATTTGAGCCCAACCGATTTCCGAGCCTATTCCTATTCATTTCCTAGCCCATTTCTTAGACTCGCCCATCATCTCAGCCCAAGGGTAGTTTGGGAATTATGTAAAGGTGGGAATGACCATTTTACCCCTCTAGATATTATGGAGGAAAAGATAAAAGAAGAGAGAGAAGATGATGACATGTGCATGGGCATTAAGCAAGCATTAAAAAGCCTTGATGAGGTGTGACAACCAGCCCTCCAATCTCTCTCTCTCTTCCCCTTTTAGCCTTACTTAGCCACCCCTCTCTCTCTCCTTATTTCTTCTCCTTCACTTTTTCCTCTCCTTCAACCTTTCTCCAAAAACTTGAGTTGTTCGTTGCTATCTTGAGCTGGTCACCACCCGCACCACCTACCACCATGCTTAGGGGACTCCATCCGTGTCCCCCATGGCCGCCGTTTGTTGGACAAAGCTGTCGGCTAGCCCACCTGCCGACCAAAAGTCACCACCAGCCAATGCCTCTCCTAGCCCTGTACCACCCACAAGTGCTATTCTGACCCAACCACCACCCAAACCAACCACTAGCCAGTCCCTCTTGAACCCTTATGATCATGGTCACTGACTAGCCACTTGCCGGAGCTTCAATCGGTCCGATCAGCCCCTTTCCTCCACCTAGTAGTTCGATTTCCTAAGGTTCTATGAGTGCCGGAGTTGGCCATTGCTGTTTCAGCCTTAGGAAGGTTTTAGATCGCTGTGGTCGAGGCTCCCAAGCATAGCCTCCATCATCATCACCGCACCCATGTCTCCAACCCGCTTAACAGGTGAATTTAGCCATAATCATTTGTTTAGTGTCTAAACTTGCTTAAGGTTGGTTTAGTTAGGGTTAATGCTAGTTTAGGGAGTTTAATTAATTGTATTAACCCTAAGATAGATGGCTAGGATCAGTTTAGATTAATCTTAATTAGTACTTGTTAATATTGGTTTATGATTAATTAAGCTTGTTTAGCTTTAATTAATTGATTGTTTGTTTTAATTAATATTTTGCTTGATTTCTAAATTTAGTTTATTAATTATTAAATTCTAGATTTTACTATTCACATTGCACTGTTCATAAATTACTATTCATCAGGAAGTGAAAAATCGCATTAATTTATGTGCTTTGATCCTATGATATGAATTGGATGTGTAATTACATGGATATTCGCATGAATCGTGGTTTTCACAAAAAGGGGAAAATGATTTGTTTGAGGGATACCGAAATGGACCACTTTTATAAGAAGGGATTTGAGGTCGTATATGCAAGCATGTGTGTATTGGCTAATGCTCAAGATAAAAGTGGATTGTGGTGGTATGCTTGCGTAATCACTAAGTTGAACCTACCGCCGTGGCCAAAGTCCGAGAGGTGATGGTCCAATTCACCGAAAACCCGACAGGGGTCTGGATGTGGAATCGCGATAGAGGTCGGGCCCATGCTTCTTCAGGAATGCCATCTTGGGAGAGAACTCTCGACGCCATTGTGCCCCATAGGGAAAGGCAATGCCTAGTTATGCCAGTAAACACCGGCGGAGGTTCAGTTGTGGCCTTGAAGGACAGTAATAATTGGAACATGTGTGGATGCAAGAACGCATGAGAAACTTGGCATCAATGATTCCGATTATGCATGAGTTGATCACACTGTTTATGGCACGCATAAATTGATAATGTGCAGGGTGTAACAATGGCCAAGTGAGATCACCTATGATGTGACTCACATGTGATTGATGAAATTGCATTGTCTGATGGCTATGTGCATTGCTTGTATTGTGTGGGAATTTAACGTGCAGGGTATGGCATACCGGGGACGTACAGACCCTTAGAGTGCCAAAACTTGGCATAAGGGTACACTTAAGTGCCGAAAGTTACAAAATGTACTCTTAAGTGCCAAAATCGAAGTAAAAATGATTAGTTAAGTGCTAATGGCGAGAAAATCCGGCCAAAATGCTGACATAGCATTTTTCTGGTGATCTAGGGTCAAAACGGCGTTGTTTTGGCCCACACCCAAGTGTCGACGACCCTCACTGTCTCCCGCCACTGCCATACTGACAATGGAGCGGCGGCCACAGGCGGGCTACTGCCCCTCTCTCTCTGTTTTTTTTTTTAAAATTTCACTTTTGATATTATTTAATTAATATTTATATTAAAAAATAAACTTCGGCTAAAACGGTATCGTTTTGGGCTGATCTAGCTACATCAGCACTCAAAACGACATTGTTTTGGGCTTATTTGGCCATGTCAGCACTTAAGACGACATCGTTTCAACCCCAACTCGCCAAAAAAGTGCCACGTCAACATTTTGGCTGGATTTTCTCACTATTGGCACTTAATTAATCATTTTTGTTCCGATCTTGGCACTTAAGTGTAGTTTTTGTAACTTTTGGCACTTGGGTTGTACTTATGCTGCATACTGGGTAAGGTTGCATGCGAGCTGATTATTTGATTGTTGGTTGACCCTAACTATTATATGGTTGATTGTTGTTGGTTTACTTGATAGGTGGTTCTAGAGAAAAACCCCGAGTTGAGTTAGTGTACTAATCAGGGCTTAGAGTGAGGACTCATTGAGATTTTATCTTATTGGTTATTGTACAACCATTTTCAAACCCTTAGAATGGCGCACCCTCTAGTGCGATTCAGGATCCCAAAGGATTGGGAGACTGTCGTGACGCACCACCACTTCCTATGTTGGGTGCATCTGTGGGTGGACAAGGGACCAAGGCAATGAATACTCCATTGGTTCCTAGCATGGTATATCGATGAGGATGATCTTTTGATTGGGCGTGATTTTGACGGGCCACCCAATAGAGGCCTCGAAGATGCTAACTGGGACCTCATGGAGTTAGACCTTCCCAACAGCACAATGTAGAATCCTACCGCCGCTCCACCGATGATCGACCTGAACGCCTTCGACTATAACCCAACAGAGCTTGAGTCTGATGGGTCTAAGTGATAGGGGTGCTGAACCTGATGGCTCTTTTTGTATAGTTGGATTAACCTAATCTAGTTTCCTTTTGGTTTAGCTTAGAGGATGGATCTGACCATTTGTTGGGCTTGTAAATCGGAAACGATCCTCTGTTGGTTAATTCAGTAAAAATGCATAAATGAGTAGTTGTTGTTATCTTGTTGTTCATCCTTCTATCTTTGTTTGATTGTTTGATCGTCTGATTGACTGGGGGATGGTTTGTTTTTTGCCTGCGTATAATGAAAGAATAAAATAAATGGTTAGCAAAGCATCCTGTGACGTTGCATTCTTTTGGCCAAGGGAAGGGGTTGTTATGCATTCGGGGTTCGGGATGTGATATCCCTATTGGTTTTGGTATTAGAGCCTAGTTGAGACTTGGAGTGATAAGGTGCGAGGGTTTTAGGATAGTGAGATAGGGATGATGTTTATTTTATGTGCCTATGATTGCTTTTATGATCTTGTGTTGTGGTGGGTTGTTCATAGTTTCTAATTCCTGATTGGAATTGGAAAGTAGGATCAATGAGTGTCCTGAGAGATAAGCAATCCTGAGCAAAGAGCCTTTAGGCATAGGGCAGCATCTGGTTAGACTGATAATAGAGATAGAGCACAAGAGGACCTTATGTTAGACAGGATCTTATTGGCACTAGAGACTTTGATAGGACAATAGGCGAAGGATCAAGCTACTACTGCTGCTATTCCTATTGCTCCTGTTATAGGACCCTTAGTGATGGGTGAGGTCAGTGAGAGACCGATGCATAGACTGGTACAATAGCTCCTGAGACTTAAGCCACTGAGGTTCAGTGGCGTTGGCGATCCTAAGGCTGCAACCCTTTGGATAACAGACATAGAGAAGGCTTTTATAATCTTAAGGTGTTCTGAGGAGGACAGAGTGATTCTAGCGGCTTACCAGCTTTAAGGTAACGCCAATACTTTGTGAGAAACCACTAAAGGAAGAGTGTTCCTTGAAGGCATAATCTAGACTTAGGGCGTCTTTCATGAGGCTTTCAATGGGAAGTATTTTTCAAAGAATGCCCGAAAGTCCAAGATAGCAGAATTCCAACAACTTCATCAGAATCATATGTAGATGGATCGGTATGAGGTGAAGTTCGCTGAGGTAGCAAAGTATGCGTTGAGATTAGTGGAGGACCCTTTGGATAGGGCGAGACGATTTAGAAACGGGTTGAAACTGGAGTTGAAAGATCAACTGGTGCCTTTGAATTTGAAGAGCTTTGATGAGATGTAGGAAAGGCCCAAATGATAGAGAAGAACATGCTCAAGAGGGCGACCGCATCTAGCTTGCGATTCATGCCTAATAGAGATAATCGTTGATTTGGAAAGGGACCGATGATGGGGAGAAGGAATCCCATCCCACCCAATGGGAAGAATTATGTGAGAAGCCAACACCCAATTTCATGAGAGCCTATCGGGTGTGTGTGAGGAGACATGGAAATCCCTATCTTTCGATGACGGGAGCCTGCTTCAAATGTGGTTAGCAGAGCCACCAAGTGGCAAATTGTCCGAACAACCAATCATGAACGTGAATTTCATCAATACATTATTGGTTAATCTCACTCGAAATTGATCACTCTCGAGATACTAACCTTGAGGGGAAAGGCTAATGAGGACAAAACTTGTGCAACTAAAGAACTTAACCTGGGAAAACGATTCGACTGTGAGACTTGCGTAAGGATGATCATGTGGATATGCAAGCCGATTTCAAGGACAACTAGAAGTTGATTTGTGGACAGAGCATAATGGGACAATGGGTGATTCCATTTATTGTTATCAAGCCCACAAATGACTCTATGCCGATTCTCGGTAATCATGTACTTTGAAATAAGAATCTATCCTTTGCAATTTCATGTAGTCAAGGATGTTCATGTGTCGAGATGTCTTGAACGTGGTTTGATACTAGTCATGCACGAGCCGGTTATGCGTGAATCCTCGAAACCGCCTGTTAATCCGAGATGTACCAAAATGGCATTCGGGCGAAATTGATAAGGTATGAGAATCTAATATTAGACTACGAATTTTCTGGAACATCCGGGACGAACTTTTGGACAATGCTTCATCGACAGTCAACATTGCTGGCGAAATCAAATAATTGGAAAAGGGATTTACGAACCGAGGAAACGAGCCTACAAACATGTGGACTGGGCAAGGTCAACGTGGGCCTCATGCCTAGGTGGGATGGCCACCATGGTGGGCCTGAGGCAAGAAAGTGAGCCCATTGAACCCAACCTACTATCTAATCCTTCTAAGCCCATTGTCTAGCCTTAAACCAATTTGAACCCAACCGATTCCCGAGCCTGTTCCTATCCATTTCCTAGCCCATTTCTTAAGCTCACCCATCATCTCAGCCTAAGGATAGTTTGGGAATTGTGCAAAAGTGGAAATGACCATTTTGCCCTTCTAGATATTAGAGGAAAAGACAAAAGAATAGAGAAAAGATGATGTCATGTGCATGGGGATTGAGCAAGCATTGAAGGGCCTTAATGAGGTGTGACAACCAGCCCTCCAATCTCTCTCTCTCTCTCTCTCTCTCTCTCTCTCTCTCTCTCTCTCTCTCTCTTCCCCTTTTAGCCCTACTTAGCCGCTCCTCTCTCTCCCCTTGTTTCTTCTCCTTCACTTTTTCCTCTCCTTCAACCTTTCTCTAAAAACCTGAGTTGTTCATTGCTGTCTTAAGCTTATCACCACCCGCACCAACTACCACCATGCTCAGGAGACTCCATTCGTGTCCCCCACGGCCGCCGTTCACCGAATGGAGCTATTGGCTAGCCCGCCCGCCGGCCAGAAGTCACCGCTAGCCAATCCGCCTCTCTCAACCCTATACCACCTAGAAAGGCTATTCTGACTCAACCGCAGCTCAAACTAGCCACCAGCCAGTCCCCCTTGAACTCTTGTGACCATCGGTCACCAGTTAACAACTCGCCGGAGCTCCAATTGATCCGGTCAACCCCTTTTCTTTGCCTAGTAGTTCAGTTTCCTGAGGTTTTGTGAGTGCTAGAGTTAGCTGCTGCTGTTTCAACCTTGGGAAGGTTTTCGACTGCCTTGGTTGAGGCTCCCGAGCACAGCCTCCATCATCGCCGCTGCACCTGTGTCTCCGGCCCACTTAACGCGTGAGTTTAGCCATAATCCCTTGTTTAGTGCCTAAACTTACTTAAGATTATTTAGTTAGGGTTAATGCTAGTTTAGGGAGTTTAATTAAGTTGTATTAGTCCAAAGATAGGTGGCTAGGATTAGTTAAGATTAATCTTGATTAGTACTTGTTAATTGTGGTTTATGATTAATTAAGGTTGTTTAGCTTTAATTAATTGATTTTTTTTGTAAGGTAAAATATGTATTAACTTTCAACCAAAAGTGCGGGGTAAGCATACTAGGAGTGCCATAACTTTCGTACGGCGCTCACTTTGGTGCCAAAACTTTTTTTTCACTCACTTGAGTGCCACAAGTTTTGAAAAACGTTCACTTGAGTGCCAATTCTGACGTGGCCGTCGGAAAAGCTGATGTGGCCGCCGGAAAAGCTGACGTGGTGCCAGTGAACAATATTTTAATATATTTATTAATTTTTTTGAATTTTTTTTGTTTTTTTTTCTTTAAGGCCGGTGAGGGTCATTGGTGGCCCTCGCCGGCCCTAAAAACAAAAAAGCAAAAAAAGCAAAAAAAAATCAATTTTTTTTAAAAAGAGTAGAAACGGCGTCGTTTTGCCTGAAAAGTCCACGTCGGCGTCGAAATTTATTAAAAAAGAAAAGAAAAATCATTAAAAAATTCTACGTATGCATTTTGGCACTTAACTGAACGATTTCACTCCAATATGGCACTCAAGTGAGTGAAAAAAAAAGTTTTGGCACCAAAGTGAGCGCCATACGAAAGTTATGGCACTCCTAGTGTTCTAATCCCCCAAAAGTGCTATTTAACAAAAGAAACTAGGCACCAAAAACTTGCACTCAACAAGACAAACATGTCAAGCGAGTGAAAGGGTGCCGAGTTCAAAAGGAATGAACATAAGGAAACTACAAAGCAACAACCTTCCAAATAGCTTTTACAAGGGAAGATCAGATGTCCCAAAAGAGAAAATAGAGGGATCAAGCCCCCAACTTCATTTATGCTCCTATTCTTAGGAGTATCCGTAATGTGGTTGAAGGCGATAGCCTTATCCTTGACAACCTTGATGAGATGTTGTTTCAATGCTGGTACAAACAAGGCTTGGCCCCGAAAAAGGATGGTGTTCCTAGCCTTCCAAATTAAATGACAAATAGCACCGAAAGAGAACTGAGCAATGGTTTGATAAAAGTCATTTCCAGAGAGAGAACTGATAGCCCAACAAAGGTTATCCATCCATTATCGGTTTTACCATGGGATGTTGCATCTAGTAGCCCAAAACATAGCAAGGGCATTCGATACATGGCACCCAAAAAAGAGATGGTCAATAGAGTCTGATCTTGAATTACAAAAGGCACACGAAACATCCGCAATTCTACCATATGATAGTAAAAGAACCTAAGTAGGAAGTCGGTTTCACATGATGAGCCAAAGGTGGAATTGATACCAAGGGACGAGCGTTCTATTCCAAACGAATGAGTATTACAGGACTACTCTGCCTTTTTGACAGATAATTTCCCAAGTTGACGGAATGGAGAAAGTACCTGAGGAGTGCTCCAACCAAGTAAATTTATCAGTGTTCTATATAAGCAATAGTAGAGGATGCGTCCAAGATTGGAGAACATAAAAGATAGACTAGCCTGGAGCAGAAAATAGATTCGCAACCTTAGCCTGCCGAGAAAGACCCAAGCGGTAGATAAACATGTCCGAGAATAACACATTTAAAGGTCCATGAAGATGCCAAGGGTCGAACCATAGAGAAGTTGTAAGGCCATCACCCACCTACCACATAAAACAATGTTGGAAGTCACTCCTAAGATCAAGTAATTTCTTCCAAGTCCAGGAGCAAAACGTTGGCTTTGTAACTACCCAAAAGTTCTTCCTTTTTAAGTAGGTAGAATGGATCCACTTACACCAAAGAGATTTCCTTGTCCATGATGAGGATCCATATATGTTTCAACATGGCCGCCTTGTTGCTGTCACGAAGTTTGTGAATGCCAAGTCCTTCTTTGGGGAGGCAAACGTCTTGCCATGCAACTTTCACTCCTCCTGACCTAAGGCCTGGGCTCTTCCAAAGAAATTGTCGGCAAATTTGTTCTATTCGATCCAGCACCGATCTAGGCAACATGAAGATATTGGCCCAATATACTTGTATTGAGTGGAGGACCGATCTGAGAAGCTAAAGACGGCCCACAAATGAAAGAAAACGATGTGCCCAAGATTGCAATCTTGAGGTTAGCAAATTAACTAGGGCATTACAATCAGCCTTACCAAATCACGATGTAATAATGGGGACTCCTAGATAGTGGACAAGCAGTGAGCCTACACTATAGCCGAGAGTCTGAATAATCTGGTCACGAGTTAAAGTCGTTCCTCCCGCAAAAAACTTCACTTTTATTCAAGTTGGGTCTTAAAACACTCCAAGATGAGAAGGTATGAAGACCGTCCTTAAGGCAAGAAACAGAGGCCATGCTTGCTTCACTGAAGAGGAAAACATCATCCACAAAGAATAAATGGGAAATGCAAGTAGACTTACATCTCCAGAAGTATTTGAATCCCAATTGTCTTGACTAAAGAAAAAGAATCCCCGAGAATACCTCCATCGCCAAGTGAATAGATAAGGAGATATAGGGTCTCCTTGGCGTAAACCATGGCCACTAGGAAAAAGATCCATGAAGCTCCTCATTAATAGAGATGGAGAACTTAGGCGTACGAACACAAGTCATAATCAATCCAACCAAATGATTGGGAAAACAAAATGCTTTAAGAGTTCATTACAAAAAGTCACAATCAATGGTATCATAAGCTTTCTGGAAGTCTACCTTGATGGCACATTTTGGCTAGTATGGATCAATGTGGAAGCCAGTAAAAAGCTCCTAGGCCAACAAGATATTGTCACTAATTCTACGACCTTTAACAAAGGCTTTATGAGGAGTACTAACAATACACAACCGAATGGCCATCTTGCATGAGAACACTACTAATAGCATAGTCAAAAGCGTCGATCTCTACCTCGTAAGGTTTGGTGTGATCAAGCAGCACCAACACTAGCTCCTTGGTCATGGCTTACTTCAACCGATCAAATGCTTCTTGGCATCAGTTTGTCCACTCCTACGGCTTCTCCTTCTTTAGCATGTCCGTGAGTGGCACAGTGATGCTCAAGTAACTCCAAATAAAACACCAATAGTAGCTGGTAAATCCAAGGAACGACCTCAACTCCGTCACCTTGATCGGCGACTCCCATTTGACTATAACTTAGATCTTAGCTCCATCCATCCGAACTCAACCATCCCTGATAATGTGCCCCAAGAATGGAACTTTCTTTTGGGTGAAGACACATTTCTCGCACTTCACGTATAGCTCGTTCTTACGCAAGACTTAGAAGACATGTCTCAAGTGCTTGACGTGCTTATTGAGCGTCCAGCTATATATAACAATGTTGTCAAGATAAACCACTACGAACCAGTCGAGGAACAGATGGAGTACATTGTTCATC
This sequence comes from Corymbia citriodora subsp. variegata, assembly GCA_014858505.1. Taxonomy (NCBI): domain Eukaryota; kingdom Viridiplantae; phylum Streptophyta; class Magnoliopsida; order Myrtales; family Myrtaceae; genus Corymbia; species Corymbia citriodora. The sequence goes on from MU090981.1 coordinate 13,241, forward strand.
ATAGTGTAGAAATGAGCCGAAGTGTTGGTCAGGCTGAACGGCATGATGAGGAATTCATACGATCCGTAACGCGTCACGCATGCGGTCTTCGGCTCATCCTCTTTAGCAATCCACACTTAATAGTAACCCAATCGAAGATCAAGCTTGGTGAACCATCATGGTCCTCCAAGTTGATCGAAAAGATCCGCAATGAGAGGAATCAAGTACTTGTTATTCACAATGAGCTTGTTCAATGCCCGATAGTCAATGCACATCCGGAGAGATCCGTCATGCTTCTTTCGAAATAGAACCAGCGCACCGAACAGAGCTTTGAACGGCCAAATATACCCCACATCAAGCAGCTCCTTGAGTTGCTTTCTCAGTTCTTCTAACTCGAGGGGCACCATGCAATATGGTGCCATGACGGGTGGTCAAGCGTCAAGCATTAGCTCAATCTAATGATCCACCTCCCTTCGAGGTGGGAACTTCTTGGGCAGTTCAGATGGTATCACGTCTTGGAAAGAATCAAGGACTTAGGTCACTTTGGTTGGAATATCTTCCACCTTGTCCCTATCTTCCTAAACCTTCAATGCTACCAAGAGGGTCACCTCACCCTTCCAAACCCACTTCAAGAGTTGCATGGCTGACAGCAACTTCCGATCGCGACCTAATGCATGATGCATCAGAATCATGCACTGACACCACTTGTCCAAAATACAAATGCAATCCACAAATGGTAGAACACCAGCATTGATTCTATCGAAAAATCATAGATCTAACACAAAATCATAGTCATCTAGAAGGATTACCTCGACGTCTTCTTTGCTCAACCATGGACCAAGATAAAGCTCCACGTTCCTAGCCACACCACTAGTCAAGACCTCCTTGGAGTTCACCGTCTTGAGCCAACCCGCTCCTTTCTCGACCCAAAGATTGAGCTTCTTCGAGGCCCCTTGGGATATGAAGAGATCGAACACCCCCGTATCCATGAGCGCACTCACCGTGATGTCACCAAATTTCAGCATTCCCTTAGATTCTTTGGTCTTTTTCATCTTGAGGAAACTGATGATTCATAATGAACCCAGTCATGATTCTTCCATAGGCTCATCTTCTTTGCAAAGAGCTGCCAACTTGGCCTTGTTCAGGCAATCTCACACCATATGTGGACCATTATAAAAGAAACATTTGTAAGTGCATACCTTCCTTTGTCCTCCGCCACTCAACTCTGCATGAGCCTTAGGAGAGCCTACCAATGATTTGCCTCCATTTAGGCGATTGAACCTTCATCGATCTCCCCCACCATTAGCCTTGTCTTTCGAACAAGAGTCTGACTAGGAAGCGGAAGGTTCCTTGTATTCCACCAGAGATTCAGCCATGGTTACGGTCGTCGTGAGGTCTCCTGCATTGCACCGCTTGAGTTCCTGCTTTGTCCACGACTTGAGACCGTTCATGAATTGGTGGTATACCTCATTGTCACTCATCGAGGGGATTTGGAGCAGCAACTCTGAGAATCGCTTGATGTAGTCGCGTACTGCGCCCTTTTGCTTAAGCCGCTTTAGCTCATCCCAAGCATCCTCCTCCACATACAAAGATAGTACATCCGCTGAAACTCCTCGACGAATCCATTCCACGTCGTGATAGGATCGCCACTCCTACTATTCGATCGACGATGCCACCACAACAATGCATTATCAACTAAATACATGGATGTGGTGTTTACCTATGTAACATCGTCGTTAATCCCCATGGCTTAGAAGTATTGTTTCATGTACCATAGGAAGTTATCCACGTCCTTGGCCACCTACAAGCCCTTGAACTTGTCCGGCTTTGGTGTATTCGTTTGTGGACCAGCATGCACCGTGACCACCCCATTTACACATGCCACTTCCGATTCGATGAGCTTCCTCTTGAGTTCCTCTATCTCTGCACGCATGGCTGCCATCATGGCCTCCAAGGTTTCATCCCGTTGTTCCAACTCTTGCCTCAAGATCCCTGGCAACTCGCCTTAAAGCTCTCCCATGTTGGTCTTGAGCTCTTACACCCCAGTTGCAAATTCCTCCTTTCCGGTTTCCACTCTATCAACGGTCTGGGTCAAGTTATCAACCGATCTTTAGATCTTAGTGGCAAATAGTTCTACCTTCGTCACTGGATGTTCCAGATCCCCTATAGCATCCCTTGAACTGGAACTAGCACGGTTCTTCATTCCCCTTTTGGCTTTCTCAACAGCACTTCCCTGATCCTCGTGATCAGCCTCCACCGCAATCAACACCTTAGGACAGGAATCAACCATTACACCTTGGAACAAACTCACTCTAATACCACTTGTCACAAGCTAATCAATCTAGCATTCCCTTTAACCCGTGTAGCCTTAGGATTTCTCCCAAGCGGTCTTTCCCACTCAACTCACAAGAATTTTAGAGAGAGAAACTCTACATAGAAAAGTTTTGGATTCTATTACTCTTGTAAAATAAGATGGTACAAATGAGGGAGAGAAGGCCCCTATATATACAAGTACAAGACAAGCCATATATATAGATCTCTCCTTGATCATACAGTTGAGATCATATCTCCCCAATTACCATCTACCTACCTTAATTACATAGGTGTACAATTACCATATCGCCCGCCCCTAGGAATATTCTAGAATACTCAAGAAAACCCTAGGACTTAGTGATACCGGTTGAGGGTCGCTCGTTCTAATGATCGGTCACGGCAAAAACCCTCTTGATCGTTCACGTCTTCGAGCCGTGACACTTGTATAAGCTAGTTTGCTTAGAGTCTTTTGAGTGTGGGGAGAGAAAGTATATTGTAATAGTTCTGTGAGATAATTTATTGTGTTATACTTATAGCGTAGTTTAGCATAACAAGTGTCTTGAGTTGTTTATTACAATTCTCTTATGTGACTACAATGCTTCTACATACCCTACAATTGGTACTAGAGCAAGGTTGCGCACTTTATATATTTTGATGAACCATCGAAGCCTACTATAGTGGATGATGATTCCTTTACATGAAATCAACTTCAAATAGCTCCACCAGTTCAGCATGCATACAGTAGATGTCCTCATCAGCATGTGAAGCCCCCTACAGATGTATCTCTGCCTATTTTGTCTTCTTAGTCCTCTAAGTTTGAGGTAAGCCTGTTATATACTAACCTCGATATCCATATTGCACATCACAAAGGAGTTCATAGTTGTACCCAACACCTTATTTCACAATTTGTCTCATATTCTGGTCTTTCTACCTCATTTCAAGCTACTCTAGTCACCATTGATACACATCCTATTCCTAAAACTATTGTTGAAGCATTGTCTAGTTTCGGCTAGAGGACAACTATAAAGGAGGAATTAGTGGCACTAGACCAAAACCAGACTTGGGATCTTGTTCCTCTACTTGTGGGGAAGATTGCTATTGGATGTAAATGTGTGTTTACTATCAAGGTTAATCCTGATAGTTCTCTTGCTCGCCTTGTAACATCCTCAAAATCAACCCCCTTTTAGGATTTTACAAAAGGGCGATATTAGTCGAAGG
>MU090982.1:0-15786 GCA_014858505.1 Corymbia citriodora subsp. variegata
ATAAACCGAAGGGTTTCCAACTCGAACCGAACTTATACCGGGACTAGGCTTCCAACTAAACATGGCAACATGCAAAGGAAATTCAGTGGAGGGACGACAAGGGCCGGGGCTCACGCGAACTGCTCCGCGCAAGCTCCGGCCCGACGCCTTACAAAAACCAGGTATTCCGGTGAAAAAGGTAAATAAATAAACAAACTAACCTGGTTCGTTCGGTGGTTGCGACGGGCGGCGGTTACTAGGTGGTCCTCCGGCAACAATAGAAGACCCTCTCGAGCCTCCCTCTCGCACTCAGATTCCCGGATCTTTCCCTTCTCTCGGTCGCTCTCCTCTTTTGAAGTTTTTTCACTTGTTTTCTCCCTATCTTTTTTCAGTCAACACACATCTCTCTCTCACTTTTATCTCTCGCTTTTCTTTTCGTTCTCTCCTTTCTCCTTCCTTTTCTCTCTCGGGCTCTCTCCGATCTCCGCCCCTTGGTCTCTCTCCTTCTCTAGCTCGTTTTTTTAAGCTTTTCTCCGGTCTCCCCCCTTCTTTCTTCTCTCGGTTCTCGGTTTCTTTTTCTCCCCCCTCCTCCTCCCGATTTTTCTCTGAAGAACCTCTCTCGAGCAGCTCCTCCGAAACCGGCCCTTATCCTCGGCAACATGCTGCTGCCGTCTGACTTCCCTCTGCCATCTGACTTCGCCGACCTAACCCCTGCTGTGTGACCTTCTCCTGCTTTGCTTCCTACTGACTTCTGCTGCTGCTTGCTTTCCATTTTTTTTATTTCCCTTCCGGTTCCGGTTCCCGGTTCTGGTTCCGGGAAATGAGGAACCGGGAACCGAACCGGACCCTCCGGTTCGGTTCTCCGGTTCCTGGTTCTACCCGGGAACCGCGCTCACCCCTACTTCCATCGGTCGGAGACTCGGAGCATGCTTATCACCTCATCTCCGCAGCCTTATGGGGAGGCAAGCCATCTCGGATTCAGTCGATGAATCTGAGCACACTAGCCAACATTAGCATCTCTCTCTCTCTCTCGCTCGCTCGCTCGATGAGTTGGAACGAAATTACGGCATCCCACCTTTGATCGATCAACTTGCACGAACATTTGGTTTCAACCTCAAGACTCAGAACTTGCAAGAACCCATTGTACCAACTTTTCTTACTATTGCCAACCCAAATGATTATCAACTTTTCTCCCATTAAGTTGCCAACTACTGTTTAAGTTAACTACCAACCTTTTTCTAGTTTTTTTTTTAAATTCTTAATTTCTCTTGTCTTTAACAAAAAGAAGAAAAAAAAGACCTTTTCTTATCTTTTATAAATCTTTATTTACCATTTTCACCAACTTCTTAAATTTGCCAAATTTTCCTATCTCCTTTTAATAAAAACAATTGTAAATGATTTACTGGCTTTATTTATTTCTCTTATCATTGATTCAAACTCACCAAATATAATATCAGATTATCAAAGTTTTATTTGTATAAGTTACCAATTTCTTTTTTTTCCCGATTCCGGGCACCATTTCTTATATGAGTTGTTTATAAACATTATTTTGTTTTTTCATGAACTTACCAACCGTTCTAATAGGTAAAGTGGGCAGATCCACCACAATTTGATCTTCTTCGTTCCTGCGATCTAGTTAATCACCACGGTCCGCATCCAAATAGCTATTTGATAAGTAACCGCATATGTATTCGCATGTGAGTTCTTTATATGAATATGAAAATGCGAAAAGAAAACCATTTCTTATCACAAGGAAGGCTAGTTTAGATGCATAAATTCTTTTTATAAAAAAACAAAAAAAAGAATTCATGCTAACTTAAGAACCGAGTAAGGTACGATCCAAAAATTCGGGTGGTGTGAGGAGCCGAATGTGTGCTTTGCACATAATCCACGCCCGTGTCCGCTCCTAAAACCACTGAGCTTACTCGTGGGGTGGAAACAAAATTAGTTGCCTCCTACTTTTTACCGTTCAATGGCGTCAGAACTTTTCCCCTCAGCGCTGGTGTCGTTCGAATCCCATGAAGGGGCAGGCTGGGGTTGTCCATAAATGTTTTACAGCGATGCTGAATTCTTGAGCAACTTCATCGGTGGCAAATCACATGAGCCCATCAAAGAAAATGCAAGTGGCTGAAGGAGCATCTGGGGCTGATGCGGTGTGGTTTAGATTAGAGATGAGGTCGGAAAACGGAGCGGACATGTTTTTTCTTTCCGAGAGCAAGAAGGTCTTGGCTCGAGTCTACTTCAGAGAAAGGATGGCTACCTTGAGTAAGCATGGATGGCTGTACTCGGTGTTCGCAAATGGCATATAGAAACCTTCTGTGTATAGAAGCTTCGCTAGTTTTAGCATTGCTCCTATGGAGCTGGGGACACAAACAGCATGGGTTCTATTTCTCGTAGCTGTGGTTGATTGGGTGTCCATGTCTCTCTCTCTCTGTGGTGGCTCTAGTTCAAAGCATGGTCCAGGAAAGAAAAGCTGATTTGGGTGCTCAGTCTTATTTTCAGATGAGGGGGAAGATGCAATGCAAATCAGGCAGAGCCGAAAGTTTATGATATTAAGTTTCTATGCTTCTCCGCACGTAGGCGTAGTTGCTCTACTAAATGAAATGTACTTTTTACGATTTCATTTAATCTATAAGCAGGCTACGGCTTTGAAGGATCAAGGTGAAAACTTGCCATGCACATATGACAAGCATGGGTGTCATTAAAGGATAATTTGTTGGAAAAAAATCCAGAAAAAATAAACTGTATGTTGTAATTAGAATATTAATACAAAAGATGATGACAACCTTATAAACTTACAATTCTTGAAGAAGATGAAAAATAAAATATCACTTGAAAATCACACAAAATTGGAGGTGAGGTACAGATGTCCGAATCTCCTTAAGGCAATTAGTTCCTGCCAATGGTGCTTCGTAGATTCACGAACTATGCCTCCCAGGATACAACACCTCAAACCTGTTTGGATTAACACTATGCAAATAGGACTCAATTGAATCGTTCAATTGAACCAGCACACTCAGAAGAATCGGAAGAGTAGAACAGAATTTTTTCTTTTCTTGAAGAACCTCTAAAAAAACCTTTTGAAGCTTTATGATCTTATCTATTTATAGAGCTTTCAAATTCATATACAAAAGTGATACATGAATTAAATGAATACATGTATCCAAGAAGAAATTCATGAATTCAGGAGATACGTGAATCCGAGAGATTCATAAATTCAAGAGATACGTGTATCTGAGAGATTCATGAATTCAGAAGATACATGAATCCAAGAGATTTATGAATTCAATAAATATAGATACGTGAACAGAAAATAAGTATCTTGATTTGTTTGCATTCATTGATCCATTAACTATTTATATAACAATCCCCCACATTAATTGATCAACAAAACATTTTTGACTCGAAGGAATCTGAACATACCTGTTGAAATACACCGCATCAAGATAGGTAGCTTTTGCTTTGAACCTTCTTTAGTGAAAGCCTATCGGACTTACTTAACTTGTCGATGGACTAAACCTTGAATCGCCAGTTATTTGTGTAAGCCTAGACAATAGACCTCACACGGAGTACTTCCAATTCAAGATTGATTCTCGGTTGTATTCGTTCTTTTGGCCCTGAACCTCTCGGGATTCATGCATGCTTTAGAAAATCTAGCCTTAAAAGATTTGCATAGAGTCGGCCAGCTCCAAGCATATAGGTGCATTCCTATTAAAGATATCCTACAATATCTTACTTGAATGTTACATTTCAAGTTATATGAATCATTAAACACATAGCATACCCTTAATAACGTTGTAGGAAAGCACTGTTGCATTATAGGAATGGGAGACAGTGCTCACATTAGAGTTTCCAGAATTTGCGTTGTCCTATTGAACCTAGTCCATGGGATCTCCAATTGCATAGGTTAGGTTTCCACCCCGGAATCTCTTTATTGGGTTAAGGCTCTTAAACCCATTCCCCTTGATACGCAATTTATCTACTCTCTTGACAAACCTTTTGTCAACGGATCCGCAATATTTTCTTTTGACTTTACAAAGTCTAAAGAAATGACTCCATTTGAGAGCAACTGCCTTACGATATCGTGTCTATAACGAATATGTCTAAACTTACCGTTATAAATCACATTATGTGCCCTTGCAATTGCCGCTTGATTATCACAATGTATGCAAATTACAGGTATAGGTTTGTTTAGGAGAAGGAATTGCCACATTGGCTAAGCACCCCCACACTTTTAGAAAATTGTAGGATGGCAACTTTCCATTCCATAACTCGTATGGAGTTTTACCTATCTTTTTGTGGGGTATTTTATTAATGATATAATTTGCAGTTAAAACTGCCTCCTCCCACAAGTTTTGAGGTAAAGCTGAACTCAAAAGCATGTCATTAACCATATCCTTTAGTGTCCTGTTCAATCGTTCAGCAACTCCATTTTGTTGTGGAGTATAAGGTGCAGTCGTTTGGTGAATTATTTCAAAATGAGCATAAAACTCTTTAAAATTGATTGAACCATATTCTCCTTCTCTGTCGGACCTAAGCACTTTAATTCGTTTGTCAAGTTGGTTTTCAACTTCATTTTTATACTTGACAAACATGCTCATAGTCTCATCTTTGCTAGTTAGTAAATTAGTACAATCATCCACAAATGTGATGAAGTACTTCTTTCCACCTCTACTTTCTACAAACTTTAAATCACATAGATCACTATGGATTAATTGTAGAGGTTCACTTGTTCTTTCAACAGATTTGAAAGGTTTCTTGGCAAACTTGGCCTCAACACAAGTCTCACACTTGTAATGGGCATCCAACTCAAATCTTGGAATTAACCCCAAGTTTGCTATTCTCTTCATTGTGCCATAGTTTACATGTCCTAATCTACCATACCATAGATAAGGAGACACAACAGTGTAAATTGAAGACTTTTCTTTATTAATAGTCTTTGGGTATATATAATTCGAGTTTACATCAATGATAACCACATTGGCTTTAAACATGTCATTACATAAGTACCATTTCCCCACATACATCCCTCCTTTCGAAAGTACAAACCTGTCAGATAACCTTTCTTGATAAGTATGGGGCCAGAAATTAGATTTTTCCGAATCTTTGGTGCATGTAGCACATTCAGCAGGGCGACCTCCTTGCCAGATGTAAACTTCAGGATCACCTTTCCTCTTCCGGCAATCTTTGTTGATGCAGAATTAGCCATATAAAGCTTCTCATCTTCTTCAGCCTTCTCATAAGATGAGAACATGCATTTATCTACACAGATGTGATTTGTGGCACCTGTGTCTAGTCACCAGCCATTAGTGTTCAACACTATAGATGCTTTGGACATTACCACAGCAGACAATCTCTCAATATTGTCATGTTCTATCAAATTCAGTTGTTGGGCTGCAACATCATTCTTGCCTTTTTTCGGGCGCTTCTTGCAATCCTTAGCTCGATGGCCAGGCTTGTTGCATATAAAACACGTCCCTTGGAATTTCTGGAACTGTTCCCTTTGTTTGGCTTTTCCTTGAAAGGAAATTTTCCTTTTCCTATCTTGCTTGGATTTGGAAGATTCCACCACGTTGGCCTTTAGCTTAGAAGAATGGTTCGCACTCCTTCTATTGTCCTCCTTGATTCTGAAGCACGGAATGAGATCTTCAAGGCTCATCTCTTTCCGTTTGTGCTTCAAATAATTTTTGAAGTCTAACTAGCCCGTAGGTAGTTTCTCAATCATGGCCGCCACTTGGAATGATTCACTAAGTATCATTCCCTCAGCAGATATGTCACTCAGAATTAATTGCAATTTTTGAACCTGACTCATGACAGATTTAGAATCCATCATCTTGTAGTCCAAGAATTTAGCAACCACAAATTTCTTGGTGCCAGTGTCCTCAGTTTTGTATTTCTTCTCTAAGGACTCCCATAACTATTTAGCAGATTCAATATTACAATAAACATTATATAGTGAATTCACTAAACAATTAAAAATATAATTTCGGCATAAGAAGTCTCCATGCTTCCAAGCCTCCAATGCACCGAGCATCATGACATCATGCTCATTTGGACTAATTATTAGGCACACCTCCGATAAATACTTCGTCAGATTAAGCATGGTTAGATAGAAGAACATTTTCTGCTGCCACTGTTTGAAGTCCACTTCGGTGAATTTCTCCGGTTTCTCATTAGTTGTAACTAGAGGTGTTGCCATCACAGTAGGCAAGGTTCGTTGAACCATCCCTCCAGAAACGGAGCCAAAAGCCATTTGGCTTGTATTGTTATGAAAAACAGTCCCGGGTATACTAGTCGTAAGACTTATACCCACACCACCAAAATTGGTGATGGCCAAAGGGCTCGTAGCCTTAGCTACTACAAATTCAAGCCTTGAGGGCTTAACATCTCCCATACCAACGGTCAAATCGACCATAGGAACATCTCCAAAAATATTTTGGGCATTGAAGGGCACTTGATTGTTTTCATCCATCTCAATAATCTGACTAAAACAACAAATAGTGAGTGAGCTAATTGCCTTAAGATTGTTGGAAAGAAATCCAGAAAAAAACAAACTGTATGTTGTAATCAGAATATCAATGTAAAAGATGATGACAACCTTATAAACTTACAATTCTTGGAGAAAATGAAAAATAAGATATCACTTGAAAATCACACAAAATTGGAGGTGAGGTACGGATGTCCGAATCTCCTTAAGGCAATTAGTTCCTGTCAATGGTGCTCCGCAGATTCACAAACTATGCCTCCCAAGATACAACACCTCAAATCTATTTGGATTAGCACTATGCAAACATGACTCAGTCGAACCGTTCAATTGAACCAGCACACTCAGAAGAATCGGAAGAGTAGAGTAGAATTTTTTCTTTTCTTAAAGAACCTCTAAAAAACATTTTTGAAGCTTTATGCTCTTATCTATTTATAGAGCTTTCAAGTTCATATACAAAAGCGATACATGAATTAAATGAATACATGTATCCAAGAAGAAATTCATGAATTCATGAGATACGTGAATCCGAGAGATTCATAAATTCATGAGATACGTGTATCTGAGAGATTCATGAATTCCGGATATACGTGAATCCAAGAGATTCATGAATTCAGGAGATACGTGAATTTAAGAGATTCATGAATTCAATAAATATAGATACATGAATAGAAAATACGTATCTTAATTTGTTTGCATTCATTGATCCATTAACCATATATATAACATAATTGACGGATGATTATTTTCCAAGGAATGGGAGATGAATTATCTAGTTGTAATTACTATGGTAATGTGATATAAGCTATTAAAACCAACAAACCTGTGCAATATGTTGGAAATGAGAAATCTCCATACTGAAAGCAGCTTTCTAAAGCAGTAGTTGTCATTGGGGAATCGCATGCTTTTGTTGAAATAGAAGATCTAGGATGGGAATAGAGTACATTCATAGAGATCTCCTCAAGAAACTGGAGCAAGTGTCCTAAGCTGGCCGAACCTCGTATTGGGTGCAACTTTGACATTGTAATAGCAGAATCAATTACCCGAGTCTAGAAGGACTGCGGGCTTTAATTCTCCGACACTTTTTTCCTAGAATATTTTTGCAGAACAGATCCCTGTCATATGATTTCCCAAAGAAGGCGGTCTCTTCTTAGCATAGAACCGGCGACCTATCTGCAAATGCGCACGTTACGACGGAATGGTCAAGCTGGAGAGGGAACCAACAAAACACCAAATTACAGAAGTTCGAAACTGTTGCCGAATCCGATTTAGAAACAGATTCAGGACTCATAACGCCTTTAGAAGTAACTTCAAGTTCACAAGAAATTCGACAAACCGATGTGATTCCATGAAGTAGAAATCTAAACGAGTCGGAACTAAAAGTAGACTCATCCAACCAAAAGTTGAGCGCGAAATTCACGAAAAGTTTTTGCTCGATTGAATATTGACTACAGAACGAATTAATGACTTGGAAGTTGTGGACGAACTCGGACAAATTTAGGGCTCTTCCTTCTTCTCAGACTACGAAGCTAAGGGCGGGAATGTGGGGCTCAAAAACTGTGGCGGTGCGATATTGGGAGTTGAGAGGGGGCCACATGGGACGAGCCCCACAGCTAAGCTAATGACTTGCTCCACGTGTGACATGACCTCATGCAAAACTCGCTTATTTTCTTTTCCGTTATTTCCCGCCTCGCCTCTCCTCTTCTCTCCTCTCCTCTCCTTCGTATCCTCTCTGCCTTTCTCTATTTTTCTTCTGGGTTATTGATAATGCCGCTGAGGAGGATCATGCCACCGGATGATGGGCAGCCCGCCTGGAGATACATGGATATCTTCTGCAATATCATCTTCAAGTTGTCAATTGAAGATATCACCCATTGAGAGGGGTATCAAGGGAATGGAAGTCGATTATCGATGGCCGGGGGTTGGAGGGCCGCGATTTCGCCATGAGGTTCGCTCAACTCCACCCTACCTCCACCTTCCTCCTCTGTCTCTCTTACATGGATGATGAGTCGGATGAACTTGTCCCTTTCCCTCGTCTCTACACTCTTGATCTTGCAACCAGATCTATAAATCGGTTGCGCAGCCCACCTGGCTTCTTCGAAAGTGTTAGAAAAATTGGATGTGCGCGGAAGCGTGATTTTGATATGGTTGATAGTTTGTGTTTTGGTGTGTGCAAGTGTATGTGCATAGTATGTATTTGGTAGAGAATGGACAAGGGACAAGGTAAGATAGTTCAAAAATATAGGTCATGGGATAAAAGGGATAATTGTTTCACTAGTATAACAAAATGGCGTAACATAGCCGTAGGAGGAGGTTTTGGTATTGGTGGAGGAGTACAAGAACATGGAGTTTATTCTCACCTCCCCACACCACTTTACATGGATGAGTTTGGCCTTTTATAGGCATTTCCACCGACTAAGTATAGTTGCCTTAGAAGATTCTAGATTTCTCTTGAATGCTGTCCACGTAGGCTTCAACTTCTTCTAGTAAACTCTCATGCTTTTAGAATGTTCTCCTTTGCAAGTTAATCTTCTTGTGTTACTTCATTCCTAAGCAGTCTAATTGATTCTAGAATTTTCCAAAATGGATCACCAATTTCCAACACTCCCCCTTGATCCATTTTCGAGGTACTCCGGACATTGTATCATAAAGTCTTGGACGTACCTTGAAATTTTTGTGTAGTTTGTCCCATGCCTTTTATTCCGTCTTCATTCCAGATCCCTTGCATTTTATTTTTTAGAACACTTGCACCAAGCTTGCATGTCTTTTCTTCAACGATGTCCCGTATGTCTCGGGCCATCAAAATGCTCTTAGTTGTGGTTGTTAGCTCGGGCTCTGGCTCTGGCTCTCGTAGGCTTTGGCTTTGGCTCCGGCTCTGGCTCTGTTGGCTTTCGCTCGGGCTCTGGCCTTAACTTTAGTTGAGGATGGTGAGGACAAATGCCCAAATCCATCCGAATGTGCCTAGCTCTAGCTTCATGTTTCCTTACGCCTAGCTCAGTTACAAACCTAGGCACATCTGGCTCTGATACCATGTTAGAAAAATTGGATGTGCGCGGAAGCGTGGTTTTGATATGGTTGATAGTTTGTATTTTGATGTGTGCAAGTGTATGTGCATAGTATGTATTTGGTAGAGAATGGACAAGGGACAAGGTAAGATAGTTCAAAAATATAGGTCATGGGATAAAGGGATAATTGTTTCACTAGTATAACAAAATGGCGTAACATAGTCGTAGGAGGAGGTTTTGGTATTGGTGGAGGAGTACAAGAACATGGAGTTTATTCTCAACTCCCCACACCACTTTACATGGATGAGTTTGACCTTTTATAGGCATTTCCACCGACTAAGTATAGTTGCCTTAGAAGATTCTAGATTTCTCTTGAATGTTGTCCACGTAGGCTTCAACTTCTTCTAGTCAACTCTCATACTTTCCAGAATGTTCTCCTTTGCAAGTTAATCTTCTTGTGTTACTTCATTCCTAAGCAGTCTAGTTGATTCTAGAATTTTCCAAAATGGATCACCAATTTCCAATAGAAAGTGAGAATGAGATTTTCCAGATGATTATGGGGATTTTTAATTACGACTACGCAGAACCCATCGGCATCCGTAAACACACCGTAATATACAATCCATATCCTCGTGTTGCTAAGTTGCTTCCACTTTCCGAACCCCGCCATCTCCGATCGTGTCTGCAGGAGTCACCCCATTCCTACCGGACCTTTAGCACCTTAGGATATGATCCTGCCACAGAAGATCACTTCGTGTTGAAAACCTGGATTCAGTCGAGTGATGGCGGCCATGACGATGAAGACCGGGAGGATGAAGGAGGCCACGATGATTATGAAGATGGCAACGATGGAGATGCAGAGGATGATGATGGGGGAGGCGATGATGAAGATGGGGAGGATGAGCATGAAGGAGGTGATGATGAAGATGGGGAGGATGACCATGAAGAAGGCGACGATGATGATGAAGATGGCATCCGTGACTATGAAGATGGCCAGGATGATGATGGAGCATACGGCGATGACGACGACGTAGGGGATGGCGACAGTGATGGAGTTGAAGACGGAGTTGTAGTGGCGCACATGCTTTACAGGTTTCAAACCGGTCAATGGACTGACGTCAACCTGGCCCCTATCACTTACATTCGGGGAAGAAGAATTTGCATCGCCGGATGCATTTACTTCCTCGCCCTTGACAGGGATGAGAAACTTGTCGTTGCTGCATTCTCAATTGAGAATGAAAATTTTATAATCACCTCACTTCCCAATGCTGAAATGGAGGAGGATAAAACGGTAGTGATTGAATTCGAGCAGAGGCTCGCATTGTTGCACATCATGGATGAAGGCAGGAATGGTGTAAACGTCCACATGTACATTCGCGAAAATGAAATTTGGAACGAACACCGATTCTATTTGGACAACCCTTCTGATTTTTGAAATTCAGGCAGGGCTTCAAGTCTGTATGTACAACCCAGCAGAAGATGCGCATTTGAGGAGCGTCCCAATACACCTCCCGCCCGCATATCGGATGCGCAGTGTGGAGGTGCTCGGGCCACCCGTCGCCTACAACCGCACTACTATCATTTGATTTCTTTCTCTACTGTGAATTTTGTGTTGAATCATCGGCAGCATTAATGACAAGGATAAGAAGCATGTGGCATGGCAATTTTCTAAATTAGTACTTACGAAAATGATAGAGCTATTCTGTTACAAAAAACTTATCCAACACCGACAAGATTTGAATGAAGTATGAATACTATTCACGTTGAGATACAAAATGATGATCACTAGTAGAAAAACCATCAAACCCATCTTCAAAAACTTTCTACAGTATGTAATACACATCAATAATTTCCAGAGAAAGACTGCATTCAACTCATATCTTTTTCTTTTTTGATCTTATAACACTTTCTTTTGACAGTACTTCCTGCAACCAAATTGAAAGGTGAACTAAGCGACTGTCAGAAAAATATGATGTAGTTGATTGCAAAGACGGACAGGAATAAACTTACCTTTTCTTTGGCAGCCCAGTCCACTGAACTTTGATTTATATGTTTCTCTTACAAAGATAACATTAATTTGGATGATTCCATGTTTCTGTAAGCTTCTTCAATATCCCTCTCCTTCTGCATAAGAAGTTGGTCGATTTCATTGGCCTTTTCCTCCTTCTCGTTAAGAATTCTCCTATCCTCACATAGCTTCTTTCCCTTTCCTGCAACTTTTGATCCCACTTTCGTAAACCTTCTCTCTGTATATTTAAAATGAGGCCTTGTGTGCTTTTGCCTGCCAAAAAAGGGTAGATTTACTACATCACTTGCTAAATTTTTCTTACAACTATAGCAATGTAAACAACGCCATCATGCATGATGCATAAAGATGCACAGGTTGAAAAGAGCATACTCAGTTTTCGAAGACGAACGCTCTCTTTGAAGTACACTTTCACGTGCCTCCATCTCTTGCATCTTCAAGTCCAATTATGAACTTTGGCTGACCTCCACAAGCTTGGCATCAAGGTCATGCAGCTTCTCTTTCATCTCCAATGACCCATCCTCAATTCCAGGAGTCAAAGCCTCGCTTGAGCCAACTTCTCAGAATCAAGCTTTATTCTGTCCTACTCATTATGCATTTCAGCAGAGCCTTCTCAAGCTGCACAAAAGAGGTACATCTTAATAACAAAATTGTGGAAGACTTCAAACGCTAATCACATTCACTTTAGTGCTCACATGAGAGAAGATATATTCAAGCAATCAAGTTGAGGAATGGCTCTCGTTACATCTTCCCATTTGCAGTGCACCTCTGGCAAAGGAAGAAACAAAGATGACTTTTGTTTTATACTATAATAGGAAAATATGGTCCCGCAGAGCCTCATATTAAAACCAATGTCGACAATCTATTATTTACCCTAGACATAAATTTGTCTGAAACATGCCTGTGCATGTCCTGCTATTCTATGTGTGCACAAGTGCAATCAAATACCTTCATGTCTGAGAAGGGTCAGATTGTAGGGAAAGGGAGGCTAGCTCCATAATGGCATAGATCATTAATGCATGAAAGGAGCTTACAAAAGAAATAAATCTTTACCATTTTACACTTGGCTTTTACAGAGGAGTTCGAGAACTTACTTTTAAGAAGTTAGTGACTTGTTGCCACAAAACTGAAAATTCAATTGAATGAAAGCAGCAAGCTCTCACCAAATTATACCATAACAACACAAAAACCAAAAAAGCTAAAACAGTACTCTCGTTGACCTTTTTGGCACAAGACGATTCTCATTAATAATTCCTGAAGATATAAAGCACGAACAAAGAGCTTGAACTTGCTTCTTGATAATGGGGAGATCGCTCTCGGATTCATCAACCACCAGATTAACACAATCAACCAGAGTGGCTAATCCACCCTCCAATCAAGCAAACACAAACTGTTGATCTAAATGCTTGAGTTGGCTACTATAGTCAATAAAATTCTCTGGAAATGGAAAAATTAAACATTTTTACACAAGTCCTACTTTATGAAGACCCAAGAGACCAATTGCAAGAAAAGAAACAGGGAAAAAGAAACAGAAAGACAAAAGTCCTAAATACAAGAAGTGCCTAATTAAGCAGGGCATTCGTCATAGGCTCCGCAGGCAGTTATATACTCATGATGAACACACATAATCACACAGGCAATCTAGCACTAATGCAATTATTCAGGTTAACTAGTCTAGAGAAAATTCCTCACTTGGTCAATCGCAGTGCCTACATTCGATTCCTTGTCCATGAGGAGGAAATATTGTAATCTGGAACTCGGAAACAATTTGGACTAACTAATCCAGAGAAAATTCTGCCCTTGAACCCCACTGCCTATTTTAGATTCCTTACGCAGGAGAATGAACTACTATAGAACAAAAGATCTTGGGCAAGAGAATCACAAAACATAAAACAGTACAGAGAACTACCCAATATTTTAAGTCTTCCATTTCTAATATGAATGGCAACACATAATTTGGTAATCAAAAGCAAACTAGTGCTGCAGCAAGAGTTCTCCATGCTTATGTCAGATCATAGAAGAACCATCTCATAATTGCGCTTGTTTTACCCTTTAACTATCCGATTTACCAATCCCGAGTGCCCATGAACGAAGTTTTGGCAACAAATTCAGCAAATAGTTTATCATTGGTTGACTGTAATTCCAAAATAGAAGACAGTGAAAGTATATTACTGATGATTTGCCAGCTGACCTGCAGCGCATCGCTTGGGATTGGCACGGGGGGCAGAGAAGCAGAAAGAGTGACTAAAGCATAAATTTGCAAGCTTGACCAAAAATCATTACATTTTACAAGATGAGACTGTCGTTGTTATGTGCAAACTAAGATACAATCTCCACTGGGCAGAAGACGCACAAGGAACACCGACTCGATGACCAAAGGTGCACTGTCAAAAAAATGAATTCGCATTAAATTTGGTTCTCATTTGGCTCATCGGTAACGTATACAAGCAACACTCAATCCATCAATCTTCATTTTCAACTTACTGATTCATCCTTGTACCCTCTCTACTCTGTGCACACCACACAGGCCGCGAAATCAAGAGACGCCCACAACTCAGCGAGATACAGGCACTTGATACAAATTGTTCAGGGCTTGTGCTGTGCATGGAAGGACGTTCTGACCGCCTGGCTTGGAGGCAAAGGCTTGAAAAGGCTTTCCATTAATAAGAAAGGAAAAGCAGACCAGAAGTCAATAGAACTCGAACTGCGAGAAATGGTCTATATCAGGGTAGAGTAAAGAGATAATAAAGCTTGATAGCGACTTGCTCACAAGGATATATGCTCACAAAATAAGTACCTTCCCACTCCAAGTAAAATCAACGAGACGGTAATAAGGATCCAGGAGCATCAGTTGATCTCCTTCCTCAATCTGCAAACACAAATCACGAGTTACAAATAGCAGTCGAGATGGTGAACAGTGACTGCATGCAAGAACTGAACTTATAATCTCTGCTGGTTACGCAAGATTACGGCACTTCTCAACTTAGTTTTTGTATCTAATACGCAAAAATTCGTCTTTCGCCGTTCTACCAATGACGGTACAAAACCCCAGAGTAAACAGACATGAAACAAATTGCGTGAGAGTACTAGACTGACATATGAGATATAAGAAAATAAAGGATGAATTTCATTGGTAGTCACAAATTTAAGTGATTTTCAATGAGATCACTCATCTTTGATTTTTAATCATCCAATGCACTAAACTTCCAATTTTTTGCAATCGGTGTACTATGACCCAAGTCCAGCCAATGCTCTGGCAAAATATGACATGAAGCCCATGTGGCAATGATGGAGATACACCCGCCAACAATTTGTTGAAAAATTGGATAGTTCCTGTCAAAGTGCTCATGTTGCAAAAATTGAATATTCAGTGCATTAGTTAATTGAAATGAAAGTGGTGTGATACGATTGCAAAATTCACTGAATTTCAGTGACGACGAATGAAATTTATCCAAACCACAAAGGACCAAAAAATAAAGTGGCAGAAAGAGCGCAATGAACACAGGGAACCAAACAATAGGTCCAATGAGTCGATTTTCACAATTTTTGCAGAAAGAAACAATTAGTTCTTACCACGTCATCGTAAGCCATAAACTGAAAGGATAAAAGCACATCTGATTTGAATCACATGCTAAATAATAGCCGCCAAAACCAACACATAGTTCATAGTAAGCAAGCTGCTCAAAGGATCAACAAGCATGACATGATGCTTTATAGAATTAAAATGGAACATGTATGTGGAGTTGACTACAGTCAGTTTAATATTCATGTGAAAGAACTGCACCACTATAATACATGTGAAGCACACATAATGTCCACAAGCTGTGACTAAATCAGTTTGATCAATTGCACAAACCATGAGAACATTGACAAGCAGAGAACTCGCATGGGAGAAACATTATCAAGCTTTATGAAGAATAGCAACTTTCCAACAACGGCTATGCCTTGTTAAGACCGTCAAATAGAAGATCAAAATTTGCCCTTTTGCGGGAGGAACTCACTAGAGATAGGGAAATGTCCTCACACAAACAAACAAAAGAAAAGGAAAGCCAATTAAATGCATTTCCAGAAATCCAAAAGCTTTTCATAGAAAGCAAGAATCACTCAAAGCAAAGGGTTACAACACATAATTGGCAGAAGCCAGCCACAATGCCAAAGACACAAGTTGTTTCCCTTTGGCATGTACCTGTGTAGACAAACCAACAGTTTTAAAGTAAGGATTTCAGATTCACATCACTAGCATCCATAGAAGACAGATAATCGTTGATAAGTTTCATGAAAACCAAGGAGAC
>MU090982.1:16782-33510 GCA_014858505.1 Corymbia citriodora subsp. variegata
TGGGGACAAATGAGCCGTTGATCTTTGCACTAGATCTAGGTGCCCCCAATTCATAAGTATTGGGGGCATCTCGAAGATGACTTGAGCTTTGGATTGAGATGGCCCGTTCACGTCCCACCTCAATATGCTACCCTTAGAATTAATAGCAAGGAAGCACCCCTTATAAAATAGGGCATCGCAAATACCATAGCTGGGATACGGGGAATTCACCGTCGTCCACTTCTTGTTGCTAGGTTTCCAAAGCCCTAGCCGTCCAACCCACGCGGAGATGGGCCCCAGCCATTCGAACCTCCAATAGATGACCATGACCACGTAATCTGGAGATGTAGTAGGGCTAGCAGATAGGACGAACTTAGCGTAGAAGCCATCGTCAGACGAGATATCGAGAAACTTATCCAAATTGGGAAGCTTGATAATGTGATGGTGACTCGACATGGGATTCTTCAGCATGTGGAGTTCCCCGTCCCAACCGAGTGCGAACAACCAACCCCGCGAAGAGAAGCATCTCCTCGCCTTCGCTCCCGGCACGGGTGCTTTGTGAACCAGCCGACAAGAGGGGCAAAGGAACTCGCGCTGCAGCGGTTCTGCTTCATCCGTGAGCATCAGCCACGGGACGTCGCTCCTCTCTTCGAGAGCGGCGGATCGCCACGAGCGGCACACTGCTCGGAGCGCCTGCAAGTCCTTGGGACAAAGGTGTTGCGAGCATAGTTGCAGCAACTCTTCCGGGAGATCTGCCCAGTTTCTCGCCATTCTCGGACGTCTGTCAAATTGATACGAAGCGGAGTTCTACTGGAGGGGATTGAGAATCAGTGAGGTTTGATGATCTTAATCCCACTAGGAAAGTTCAAATTTCCGAAATATCTGTCTATCGGATTAAGACTATCTTCCAGAAATACAAATCCTTAAAATAAACAATTGAAAATTGAGGGAAAATCTCGTTGAAAACAAAAAGATGAGATGTTTATCCGATTTTGTTGTCCATAAAGAGGCTAAAATTGCAAAGTCTCCGACAAGGTGAAAAACGTTTCCCACTACAAGTAGATAAGGCAGAAACTATAAAGATAACGAAATCCTTTATGCGTAAATTGAAAACCGGGGATCTTTGATCTTCATAAACTACCATTATCCATAGTGATCCTGTTGAAGATATTCGTTGCAGAAAAGAATCGAAGAAATATGATTTCTCTCTCTTAACCCACACTTTTCCTAATTTCCTTAACATATCTTATCTAATAGAGGATAAATACAACATTCATTTGTTCTTAGGTGGAGAGAAGATTAGACTCTATCTTTTAAAGAACATTATTGATGCCATAAAACGAAGCAAACTATGTTTAATCATTTGAATTTGTAACTAGGATAGAATTGGATATGATAGATTATGAAATCCAAGGCTTTTGCTTCACACCATATTTTATATATTATTCAGTATAAATTGCATACTAATGTAGATGAACCTAAAAATGCACAAATGGAGAGGGTAAAAATCTCTTACGACATTCTTCCTTACTTTATTTTTATTTTTATTTTATTTTTCCTCTCTTTTTTAATATTTTATATTTTTCCTTCATCATTCTCTAATAAAATTTTATTAAATGATAAACTGTACTAATGTACCTAAAATACTAAAATACCTAAAATATGTAATAAATATAAATATATAATAAATTCAACACGTAAAAAAAATTAAGATTAAATCCAAAAAACTCAATTATTATTTTGAATTTCTTATATTAGAATTCAAATATTATTTATATTGAAATGTAATTTAATTTTATTAATTCCAAAATTTTATTATTCAAGAAGAATAACTTTCTTATTAGGGATATTGTAAATCCTATCTACTTTTATCTCACTTTTCTCATGGGCTAATTTTATCTAAGTTATATTTCTTTTATATTCGACTTTATCCTAATTGTCAAATGTAGTTTCAGAGAATGAAACATTCTCCAATTTATCTTTTCTTTGGGGAAAATCAACATTCATCGATGCCCAAAGGGGCCGGGGGGAGAGAGATTTTTATTTGTCTTTGCATAGGCAAGCTAAAGAGTCCAACCGCACGTGCTTTTGTTTACAAGATCACATACAGCTTCTGATATCATGATATGTACATCAATCCTCTAAAATAAAGCGTGTCGTTCTTACATAAATCTCGTCAAGATCCATTCAAATCGATAGACTCGGACCAAATATTTCGCATATGCTATGTTCCAAACCTTGGCTTCAATTTTATTTTATTTTGTCGCTTGTATTCTACAGGTACTCTAACTTTCTTTCTAAAACTTTCATCATGCCTTCTTATAGGGCATGACATTCCAAACCTTGGCTTCAGTTTTTTGTTTTGGTCGGTCATACTCTACTCCTATTCTAACCTTCACTCTCAGATTTTTGTCCTACCTCCTTATAAAATGTAGGAGTCGAAATTCATACTTAAAGTTAAATCGTCCCTACTCCAACCTTTTTTGAGAAGCTGGGGATTCAAACCCACCTCTCCTTTCCAATATGGAAATTGTGGCCACTGAAGCAAAACCCTAATGGTTACCTTGGCTTCAATTTAGGACTAGACAATTCTTATATTCAAAACACATGAGCATAACTCAGATGCATCATTGGATCAGGTGGAGTCCTCTTGAATGCCATCTCATCTGACGATTCTTAGGAATTAGCTTCCCATGATTCCCGTAATCCCAAGATGGCCTAAGTAGTTTGGCCCCTAGCTTACATCTATGAACAAGTAGAAATCATAAGAGAACACTTTCAAATACCTATCTTCCAACCTGATCAGGCACCTTAGAATTATGTCTGGCTTTATACATGGCATTTCATGAACTCGATGATAAAATGAATATCCCAACAACAAGCTCATTTGGATCGCTAACCACAATAGGCGGGAATTGACTGCAAACTGGACAGTAGTTTTTTATCCGCGACATCATTTTTGAAGGGTGGAATTTCGATTGGTAGAGCAAACTTTTGACAACACAATCTTTTCACCTTCTTTAGACTACGCTACTGCACAAACTTAGCATTTGTAATGCGAAAGTATGCATGCGAATGAGGGAACGAGCACAATAATAAAAAGGGCTTGATTCTAACCTCAATTGCTTCATGCAAAAATTATATCTATGGTGCAAGCTAGAATCTGGAAAGGTACTTTCTGTCCTACAAAGGCATTAACAATCATCGTTTCGATGGCGGTTCATTCCCTTGGCCACTGATCATGGATGACAACTCTTCCCCTGAACTTATCGCCTTCTCATGAATCGCCAGGTACAATTGGAACTTGGAGAGTGCCTCCATCGGCTCTATCCTTTTGCTGATTAGTCGAAGCAATCAGTATCTTGTCTGAACAAAACATTTTGCGGCCTAGTTTATGTCAAAGAGCATGCATCAAACCTACAGCAGCTCTCGAAGTCCATGTTGTATATGAATTTCTTGATATATCGAAAAATAAATAACACCGATCTTATACTTGCTTGGGCAAACGGCAGCGACGTAAGATGATGAATTGCATCGTTTGTCCATTGACCTATGTCCATGGGTGGAGAAGGAGCAAAATCACGTGCTGAATTGATGAGTACAATATTTTTCCTCCTGTATGAATGACATTCACCTAGCTTAGAAATGGTTCCCGTTTTTCAGAAAATATATCTTGATGAAATCATGCCAAGAAAAGTGAACATTACTCTCTATTCTTGGGAATCCTGCAGCCACAACTTTGACAAATCTATGAACTATCTTTGAGAAATTATCACTAGACAACATGAGCTGGCTGTAGATGCGGTCAAGTACATGAGGATCACACTTGGGAAAAAGAATCTTCAGCCTTCTGAGTCCATGATTTTGCTGGACTTATGGGTAATGTTATTTTCCCATGAAAACATGTTCTTGTTCATTCTAAATGCTCCTTCAGCCCTCAAAAGAGCAAGCTGAAGAGGTCTCGGATGGTGATAACAGTGGAAAGCAACTAACAGAATACCCGCAATTTCTAACTACGGATGTTTTCCGAAAGGGTACCCGGCAATAACCATTGTTTCAGGAACAGCATTTGAAAAACTACATGCATCACATGCAGATGACTTATGGTACATTTTCTGAGCAAGCATATCGAAAACATGGATGTCTGACAAAGTTTAACAAAAAAATTCACAACCAGAACAAGGCCTCTTTATGGACAAACGACAGCTATGCAAATGTCTATGGTACCATGAGGACAACTTGGTCGAGTAATCTTTAGCACATCAGGCATGGATTAAGTGATAGAGGCATGATGAGAAGCGTTGCTGCTAAAAAGTCTTACTCTTGTGGCACCTGAAAAGCAGCTCAATGAAGCTTTGCATGCTATGCTGTTGGAGGTCAAATGACATACATGCTGCTGCATATCCATTTTTCCAAGACCACTGTTAAGTAAATAGAAAGAGAAAAGGAAAAGAAACTGGACATCCTTGATAGTTATTTCACAGTTCAGCAGAAATCACGAGCCTCAGTCTTTCCATGCTATGACCTCTAATAAGGCTTGCGCACGTAGCATCAAACATTCTTGCCCATTCCACTCCACCAGTGGCCAAAGAAACTGAACTTTTCTAGAAGGAAAGATATCCAAGTGTATAATGTGCAATGGAGTTAAGTTTACTTTCGGACCAGGATAATCATGTGAAATTGAAGAAATGAAACCAACAATGCAAGTTTTGCACCGGCATGCATCATCGCAGTTTTATAAACAGCTGCTTCTACGAGCTTTCTCTTCCTTTATATCGTTTTAGCTTTATGGGAGTGAATAGGCAAAACTGGAGAATACAGAGTAGGCAATCTAGAAAAGAAGGACATGAACCTGTAATTTCCTCATATACAGAGATTTTTAAAGAACAATTGCCATCTTTAGTTTAGGAGCAGTCATCTTTTGGTTATATCATCTCTTATAATGGTGAAGTCCCACAGATCTCCATACTTCTCGTTGAAATCCCAAATGTCCATGGTATTGTAGTCAGCTATTAATTTATCACGAGCTCCTCTTTCCATGGTGTATATCTGGGGCTCGAAGTTGTGGGGCTTGTCAGGCTTATCCATCTCGATGATGCAAAAGACAACAGTAAAGAGAGCCGCTCCAATGTACAAATACTCTCCCTGAAGGAAAAGGAAGCCAAGGCCATCCTTAGTCATTTAACACAAGTCAACAGAGGGAAATATAGCAGAGTGGATCGTCCAATGCTTAACAGAGCTAAATATTCCTTCATATTACCGGAACATCAAAGTACATTCCTGCAGCAACCGCTGGAAGGAAAAGCCATGAGATGAGCCCTGCAATTAGCGATTGCACCAATCAGTTGTTCGTCTGCGTCCCTGTGATTAGTTACAAATCAAATGCAAAAGAATGCTTGATATAATTAGCTGTACCCTGAAAGCCAGTCGGTGGTTCAACTGCAGCAATATCTTCTGCAATTGCTCCCCAGAAAGTTCCTAGATTGAAAATCAGCAAGAGTCAACCCAAAGTTGAAAGGACAAGATGATTCTTCTTACAACATGGGCAACATCCTAGTGGGTAGTCAGCATCATAGATTGTAGGTATCATTCTATGATCAAAAGCAAGGTTACTGCAAGCAAACCACTATTTTGCTCCACATTCAAAACTCAAAAGACCATCACACTTGTATACTATAAATACAACTCTTAAGTACTTTGCCTACACAACACTAGAATAAGTAATAATACGGAAATTGCAAATTTTTCTGTCTTTTAATCAGCATATAGAGAATAAGTTCTTCAATCGTACTGGAACCGAAGTTATGATGTTAAATTTTCATTCAATCACGCAATAAATTGTCTCTTTCATTTAAATGTTTCATTCTGGAATCACTTCATATTGCTGGCAAATTGATTAACTCTACTGTTTTATACTCTGAGCAGAACGAGCCGCAAAAGAGCAAAAGCTGAAAGGGAACAAAAGAGGAAGATAACTTGCAACCCATATTTACCTTTCTCCTCCCCTTCGTAGTAAGTGTGGTGGTCGTCCCACTTTCCATACTTGAAATCCTCCTACGATCAGCACCAACATAGCTTCAGATCATGTGTCCCACTAGCATGCACATGCTCTACTTCAATAAGAAACATTAGAAACATGGAACACTGGCTCATTGCGAAAGGACATGTATCTCATCTTTGGCCCTGCATTTCTCAAATTCATCGATTCCAGCGGTATGTAATTGGCCTAATGTAGCTTAAAGCAGATTACTTTTCGGCAACTCATCTCCAATAGCTAATGAAGCAATCATGTAACTCTGTCTCCACGCATTGCACTTCGTCAAAAAGAAAACATCAACGCATCATCTTCTTCATAATTCGCCTAACGAAGAACGAGGCGTGGCCAGAACAGGAGGGCGTCGGAAGCTGCAAGAAACTTACTTCATCGACGCTGTTCGTGGCCCAACGGTCCACCGGGTCTTCGTTCAGGTCCGGCTCGATCTCGGACAGCCCGGCGGCGTTCAGCCGGCGGACACCGCCCCGTCCCCCCAGCTCGAGGCGGCGGCGGAGAGCCGGGGCTTCGGGACGCGGCCCTCGCCGCGCCACGTCGACGGGCTTTGAGGAGATTCCGGGCGCCGAGCATGCGGAGAGAAAGCAGAGCGCCATTTTCGGCCTTCGCCTTTCCTTCACACCGAATCGAAGCGGTTTTTTTATCTTCGTTTTGCGGCTGCTTCGGTCGTGGGACCCCAGCCAATGGGTTTCCCCCACGTGTTGGTTTGGCGGTCCTCGTTTCCCTTTGGGGATGCCGTGGCGTCATCTGGTTGGATACGTATTTCGTTACCGTAGGACCGAGCGCATGATGCGTGACCGTCCCAACTGAAATTGAACGGTAACGAGGATATTTGCCCTTATCCAGAACAGATCAGAAATTTCCACCTCATAATAACATGGGACGTATTCCTTTTTCCTCTAAACTAAGATGATTCGAGTAAAAATTAAGAATTTTTTTTAAAAAAATTTCACCTCCCCTTTCATAGAATTTCAAAATATTATTTTTTATCCAAATATCCATCCTTCATTTTTCCTCATCCTCCCAATACAACGTGAATATATTTAGCTTCAATTGAAATTCTCTCTCAATAAAGATAAATATATTTGCAATAGAGAAGAGGAAAAGAGAAATAAGTATACAAAACTTGAAAATATGGAGGAAACTATTAGGATGATTATTTTGCATGATAGAAAACTAATGGATGGGAATGGAGAAAAAAAAGATAAATAGGAAGAGTTTTGATTACCAATTAGATATGAGATAAATTTTACAAGTTCCTTTAACTATTTAAAAATTAAATGTTTAATAACTTCTGATTTCATCCTATATAAGCTTTCAAATGTTTTGAAGTACATTTTTACTCATCTAATTATCTACATTGAACCTCTAATTTCTTTTGTCTAAACTTTTTAACATTGTTAATTTTACAATATGAACTACACCATTCTAGCTATCGAATTTCAAGAATCAATCATCCTATACAATGCCATGAACTAAAATCATGACAAACTTTGCTAGGGGCCTTCACGAGTAGTCTAGTGAGCGAAAGATAACCGTTAATTCTTGATTGATGATCGTTGTCAAATGTTGGATCTTTAATTATGGGATTATCGACTGTTTAATTAGATTTATCAATTTTGTTGTGAATAACTAGCGCATGGGATGAAGATGTCACATGATATACAAGATACAAAGCACGGTGGAGGGAATGGGCGTTTATTGGAAAGAATCTTACAGAGTCCGTCTTTTGGAATTCACTAGTCGTTTCACAGGACCACTTAAAGATTGGTGGCACACTGCTGCAGAACAAGATCAGATGTACTTCTTGACACAACCTTTGGATAATGCTATCCAGATTATTCATATGTATTTCATTGGCAAGCTTGAAGATTCCAAAGAACTCAAAAGAAAGAAGTTC
Source organism: Corymbia citriodora subsp. variegata (assembly GCA_014858505.1). NCBI lineage: Eukaryota > Viridiplantae > Streptophyta > Magnoliopsida > Myrtales > Myrtaceae > Corymbia > Corymbia citriodora. The sequence continues at coordinate 24,711 of MU090982.1, forward strand.
TTTGACCGGAAATGTTGCTCACTAAGACGCAAAGATCTTGATCGTCATTTTCAGGCTATGATCAAACTGTTTCATTTACTTGGCGCAGATTGGAATCTTAAACCTATCTTCTTGGCATCCATCCCAAAAGAACTCAGCCAAGCAGCTGAAAAAACTCTCCAACAAAGGCAGAAAAGCGTAACAGAAGCTACTCTTGGTGAAATCCAGCAAGTTCACATCGCCATAGAAGAACTTTGTCTCCGAAGAGAAGCTTTTCGAAACTTTTTCAAAGAAAACAGACACCTTGATAAGGCATGCTTCAAACCCGGTCTGAAGATTAAATGTCCCAATAATTGTTCTGATCCTTCCTGCACAGGATGCAAAAAGAAAAGACATTTCAAACGACTTTTCTTCAAAAGGACACACAAAGGAAAAGGTAAAAGTAAGTGGAAATTTTTGAGGAAAAGCCATCATCGTTTCTCTAAGAAACACAACAAAGACAGATGTTATGTCTGCAACAAAAAAGGACATTTTGCAAAAAATTGTCCAAAGGCAAGCAAGCGAGGAAGCCATTTGATTGACAAAATTGCCAATAGCACCGGCATCCAGATTGATGATTCAGATATTGAGTCCGTCTTCTCTTTAGATGACCAACTATCTGAAAATACCCTTTGCGCCATTTAGACATATAGCTCCGATTCAGATTCTAAGAACGATGTCTTCACATTCTTCCCTGATTCACCTGTAGAAATTGAACTCAATGAACCTGTCCATCACCCGTATATCCCTGTCCACATCCTTCTGTCTAAATACCATAAACCAATTCCTCTGGTAGCATTCATCGATACTGGAGCAAGCTCTTCCATTCTGGACACAAAGATCCTTCTAGAAGAATTTTGGAAACCTTACACCAGGTATTTCAATTCTGCCTCTGGTAACACTTTTGCTACCAAGTATCGCAGTAAACCCATTACTATCCAGTTTTTTTCCCAGTGTTCCATAACCACCAAAGTTCTTGGTTCTCAGTCTCCAGACAAAGATATCATCATTAGGTGGGACATCTTGACCCAACTTCCCAAACTCAGAATTCTGTCTTATGGCCTTCGCTTCAAGAATCAATTTAAGGAATTTGTAGACATCAAACGATTCTATGCCCTTCAACCAGCCGTCTTGGATCCAATAATCCAGAGTCTACTTTCTTCCTGTGTTGAAACACACTCCCAATTTTCCCAAACCTGCACCCAACCTTTGTGGAAAAACTCTTCTTTCTATGTCAAACTTCCCTTTAAACGGAATGAAGACATCAATCCCACAAAGGCTAGTCACTCTGGAATGAGCCCTGAACATCTCACACTCGCGCAGCAAGAGTGCGCAGAACTACTGGCACAGGGTCTCATTGAACCCTCTGACTCTCAATGGGCATGTGAAGCATTCTATGTCAACAAACGAGCCGAGCAGAACCGTGGGAAAATGAGGTTAGTAATTAATTACCAACCTCTGAATGAGTTCCTTCAAGATGATAAATTCCCATTGCCTCATCGAAATTCCCTTTTCCTAAGCCTCGCCCAAGCAAAGATCTATTCAAAATTTGATCTTAAAGCAGGATTTTGGCAACTAGGAATTGACCCAGCAGACAGACCCAAAACTGAGTTCTGTATCCCAAACCAACATTTTCAATGGACAGTTGTCCATTTTGGTCTCAAAACTGCCCCTTCACTATTCTAAAAAGCTATGTGCAAAATCTTTGAACCCATCCTTCCAAACTCCCAGATTTATATTGATGATATCCTTTTGTTCAGCCATGACGAACAGTCTCATTGCCAACTCTTGACACATTTTGCTGACATTGTTAAAAACCATAGCATCATGCTTTCACAAAAAAAGATGATTATTGCCCAACAAGAAATTGAATTCCTTGGCATGCGTCTCAAAGATGGAACCTATTGCCCTGAACCCCATATTGCTGATGAACTCCAAAAATTTCCTGAAAAGGATCTCAATCCTAAACAAATCCAGCAATTCCTTGGCATTGTAAATTATCTGAGAGATTTTGTTCCACACATCTCTAAATATTTGAGACCTCTCCAGCGAATGCTCAAAAAGGATCCTCCCCCATGGGGATCCAAACAGACTCAAGCTGTTGCTCAACTCAAACAACTCTTGCAAAACCTTCCTCCTTTAAAAATTCCATCCATTGGCAAAATAATTCTCCAAACTGATGCCAGCGACAAATATTGGGCAGCCATTCTTTTCGAAAAAATTGATGGAACCAGGCATATTTGTGCCTACAAAAGTGCTCGATTTTCCCAGGCAGAAATCCATTATCATTCCACTTTTAAGGAGATACTTGCAGTAAAATATGGCATCAAGAAGTTTGAATTTCATCTCATCGGACACCATTTTCTTATTGAAATGGATATGTCCTCATTTCCTCATATGCTAAAGTTCAAACAAAAGCAGGTTTCCCATCCACAACTGCTAAGATGGACTGAATGGTTTTCTAAATACTCCTTTGAAGTCAAACACATTCCAAGGACTAAGAATGTCCTTGCTGATTTCTTGTCCCGTCCAAAGGAACCAATGCAAACCATCAACATGTATGTCAAAAAAGAGCCCTTTCAGGACACATACCGAACAGAAAAAATTCCAGGAGGTTGGCCCAGTCTAAAATACCCTCCTGATGTTCCTAAGGCAATTTACCACAATAATCTGAAAGAAAGACTTTCAGAATTAATGTGGGAATATCACCTCCGAATTTTCCGTGAAGATGGTGGTCTGATGCTTAAACCAGACGGACTCCATCCGCAATATCCATTCATTCACCCTCTCAAATGGTCTCCTGATGAAGAATTTTCAGAAGAACTGAAATGGTTATTGTGGTACATGTTCAACCTGTACACTATAGCCATTGAATTTCCCACTGATAAAATTTTGCAGGTTATTCACAAGGATGGCCAAGCTCAACCTCATAATCAGAAACACCTCTTGGAGATTTTTGCGTGGTACAAACCACTTCAATATTGGAGAGAACTATTTAAAGTCCAAAATCGCCAAGGAAGGCCTAAACCAGAAAGACACACTGTTGTCCTATTCCACCGACCATGGACATTTTCCCATCCATGTGGATGGATTTCTAACAAACCTTCTATTGCAGGAATATCAAGCTACAGGCCTCAAGTTTTTCAAGAATTTGCTCGAATTCACCAGACACTTCCATACTCAGTCACAACAAGCAGACCAGCATCTCGTGAACTCCAAAGGATCCTATGCCAAGAGAATCGTACCATCCCACCAGAAGCATGGCTATCTGCACAGGTCCCTGCCTCTTGGGACCACCTTGAAGCTTGGGATTCCACCAAACCACAGATCCAAGAGGCTCTTCATACCTTTCGGCAGAACAATCCAAACTCCTCCACCCCCTATGATCCATGGGGGGGGCCACTCTCATAGGACCCTTGGGGAGACACCCCAAATTACGCCCCTTATCCTGGCTCTTTCTCCAATACTTTCGGTGCTAGCTCCTCCCGTCCACCAGGACTGTCGGCAGAAGAAATTGAGAATCTTATCCGTGCCTTCAAACGAGAAAAAGACGGAAGCTCTAGTCCATCAGATATCGATGAAGAAGCACTCTTCAAGGAACAACTAGCTCATCATAGCTCTGATGACTCGGACTGTGACTACAATGCTAGAGACGGAAGAGACAAATAAAAAACCGTCCTGAAAACACTGTACACCGGTACTGTAGCATACTGTTCACTGTTCATTTAGTCTGTTTTTACTATAGCACCAGGCGAACATCCACTGTTCATAGCCTGTCACGAGTTCTCCTTAGAGCTCCCTATGTTTGAAGCCCATTAGTGGCTAGTATGCTTTCATAATTGAGTCTGAACATGGCTAGTCAGCTATCCCTTGTCGTTTGTATCCTCCTTTGCCTATATAAGAGCAAGGAGTCCCCATTGTAAGATCCATCGAGTGAAATAAGAAGTGTGTTATGTACTCTACTCCAATATGATCTTCTAAACACTCCCATTCTCTCATAGTCCAGAACGATGGTTCTGAACAAACACTGTGATTGAGAAAAATCCTGGAGTATGCTCTGCACTTGCCCTTAGGGGATCCTGTGCATCAGAATTTTCAATATTTTAGAGTTTACTAGGATCTAAGTCCTTTGTTTGAGGAAGAACTTGGTGACTAACAGGCAGTCCCTATTGAAGGCCAAGAGGGCCGTGTGTGGGATATCATACTTGTCACAAGTTTGCAACTCAAACTCTGAATTCGGATCTCAGTAACCTTTATGGTGCCTGTCCGTCGCTGGAGCCAGATTCCACGCCGCTGCCATCGAAGCTCTAGAGCAGTAATTTAAAATAATAAATTAATGGATTTTATATGAAATCAGCCCATGTCAGCACAACAGCCTCGAAATTCTCGAATTCCCACTCTCTCTCTCTCTCTCTCTCTCTGAGCGAGAATCATATTCCCACCACCTATCTCTCCCCGTTGACTTTCAGTCACACTTCGTTGACTCTATCTCCGACTGACACTCTCATTCTGCTCGCGTCCGTGGGTTTCTGTATCTACCGGTGAGTTTCCTTCTTCTTCCCCACTCATGGGCTGGATGCGGAGTCGAGATCCCCGAACGGTTGTTTCTTCATCTTGTTGGGTCGGGTCGCTACCAATGGATGCGTGAGTAGCGATGGAGCATGAAAGTGGATTCATTCGAGGGATCATCATCTGTCGCCCGCCTCGTTTTTATTTTTATTTTTTGGGTTTTAATGGAACGTGGCACTCGCCATCGCCGAAAGAACCGATCTTTGAGCTCAGGCGAGCGCAAAGAAGTACCTTTTTAGTACGAGGCGAAAAGATTAGTTCGCTCCGTGCTTGGGGGTGGCTGTGTGTTGATACGTGTTGGATTTTCAGTATGCGTGGGAAGAGAAGTTATCAAGCGGGTTTCATGTTAGTTGTTGGCCGAAACTCCGCTGGACTGTGCCTTGGTTGACTTTTTCGTTTTGGGAAGTTAGACAAGTGAGAGACTTGGTTGATTCATTTGTTGTGATTGGTTGAGTGAAGTTGTGGCAGGGGTGGGTTAGCCTCCTTCCTGCTTTTTTGTGCTGTGGGAGGAACCTCATGTTTATCTCAACTTATTGCAACAGGCTCATGCTTATTGTGGTCTGATTGTAACGTAAGAAACAATACTTGCTTATTGTTAGTTAGAAAAATGAAGTATGATGAATGGACGTCATCTATATCGGTCATAGGATCCATTGATTTTTGGAGAAAGAGTTGTTTAATGCCACAGAAGATATTGGGGTTCTGAGGTTTCTCTTTCCTTATCATTAGTCGAGGTTGAGAACTGCCACTCTTTTCAATTGGTACTAATTCGACAATAATTTGCATATTGGAATTTCCTATACCCTAACATAGCTTCTTTTCTTTGCTTCTGTTTGCACAAAAAAATGCTTAACATTGTTTGCCATGGATGTCTCTCAGGCTGTCCCTCGCACAGAAGCGCACTTAGGGATGGACATCGCAACTGAGGAAGAATATGCTTCCCAGTCTCAATTACTTAAAGAGTTCGCTGACATTTGCAGCATTGACAAGGCATGGATATTTAAGTCTGAAAATGGTAACAGTGCTTATCTCATCTGCTATCTCCATGCTTACTCTTCCATAGACAAACACTTTGATAAATTGTATGGTTATAGGAAAAGGCTCCAAGGGTATGTTTTCACTTAGCCAGCCAGATCTTCTGGCAAACAAGATGAGGAAATTCATCCTATCTGCTCATATCTCCAGCGAAACTAGCAATTCCATGACCTTTCAATGGGCCCCATTCCCTGTTGAGATGGAAAGTGCTTCTATAATTGTTCCCTCTCCCTCAGGCTCCAGGCTTCTTGTAGTGAAAAATTCTGAGAATGATTCTCCAACTCAATTTGAAATCTGGGGTTCATCTCAGTTGGAAAAGGAATTCTGTGTTCCCCAGTCTGTCCACGGTTCTGTGTTTACAGATGATTGGTAATAAATAATATCAGTCGCAAGCTCCAATGAATCTGCTTTATAATTCACTAGAAAACTGAAATGATCTCAGAATGGATAGGTTCAAGGGGATATCTTGGAGCCACGATGAATCTCTCATTGCTTATGTTGCGGAAGAGCTGGCTGCTTCCAAGCCCAAATTTGACGGTTCTGGCTATAAAAAAGGTAACTCAAATGAAAAAGATCATTGCAGCTGGAAAGGTCTAGGTGACTTTGAAGAGGAGTGGGGGGAAACATACGCAGGAAAAAGGAAGCCAACTCTCTTTGTTGTCAACACTAAGAGGTCCCACTACGTAGTTTAGAAATACTCCACTCACTAACAGAACTTTGAAATTGCAACTTTAAGATCTGAATTCGCTGATTGTGTGCAGTGGGGAGGTACGAGCTGTTCGAGGAATCACGAGCTCTCTTAGTGCCGGCCAGGTCATATGGGCACCATCAGTTAGAGACATGAATGAATATATGGTTTTTGTTGGGTGGTCATCAAATCTAAGGAAGTTTGGCATCAAGTATTGCAACAACAGGCCTTGTGCAATATATGCGATCAAAAATCCATTCCATCAATCAGAAGCTGATAAAGTTGATGTCAAGTGGGTACATCCTCAATCGGTTTACTGGTCTTGCAAAATCTTCCTTTATGTGATTAATATTGATATGACTGTTAAATGTGATTTCAAGAATTCACATACATCATTCAATTTTGTAGAGCTGATGCTGGTGTAGATTCTCCTTTGTGTAATTTAACTCAGAGCATCAGCAGTGCTTTCTTTCCCTGTTTCAGGTATGCTCCTCGTGGTTCTTAGTATATTTTATTCATTTTTTTATTGTTTTGACTATGACTATGAATAAGTTCTTGATTAGACTTTGGAAGCACCTGTCACCTTTGTTTTAAGTTTTTGCTCATGCAAACTTTACAGTAATGCTACAGTCTCAGCATTGAGTTTGGTTTTATAATTTTCAGCATCTTTAGTATATGCAAGCATATTTTTGCTGTATTGTATCTTTCTCTGCTGGTGTATGCTCAGCTGGAATTCTCTGGCATGGGTTATCTACTACTGGGTGTGTTGCAAGTTTTCATTCCTGAAGCTTATATAACAGTGCTATTGTCATGGAAAAAGAGTATTAGGGTTAGCCATTTGTGACTGACCTCCCTATATACTGTTATGATGTATCTCTATATATCCAAATCTGACGCTATCCAGCTTTTCTTAGACTGTCTGCTATTCTGTTTACTTGAGTGAAGCAATTTTATCTGTATGATATTATATTGGTGGAAATATGCCTTTTAATCTCAAGAACTGAAATGGTTTTCCAACCAAATGCTTCTATGCAAAATATCAATTTGCAGCCCAGATGGGAAGTACCTTGTCTTTTTATCGGCTAAGAGTGGAGTGGACTCTGGAGCACATTGGGTTACTAATTCACTTCATAAAATAAATTGGCCAGTGGATGGGAACCTGAGCCTGTGCGGAAGTATTGCTGATGTGGTGAGTTTCACCATTTTTCATATTGCCTGATTGAAGTCCGATGGATTTCGCTGCCTCACTTCATTTGTTTGTATAGTACGTGTTGCATGAAAGATGACACTATCCCGCTGATATGTCGCCATCATAATGCTCAGTTTAAAGACATAGGTACTCAAGCAAGCGAAAAAAAACAAAGCCATTTTTCTATATTGTTTTTCCATTGTATGTGCTGCTTGATTTACTAGAAACTTTATTGGATGCAGGTGGTTCATTGACTAATTAGTGTAGCTTTCCATTAAATGTGTTTTGCATGATTGGATTTGAAAATTTGAAACCTCACTTATACCAGTTGCAGTAAAATTTGCACTGATCTAATCTTTGCTATACTAATGTCATAAGAAAATTGATTGGTTCTCTATATTTTGTGTTGTCAATCTGAAGTATGTGGACTACATTGATAATTACTCTGACGGTAGATGCTGCCCAGATCTACTTTTCTTGTGTTCCTCTAACGTGTCTTCTTTGTTGGCTTATTATAGTTCAATCCTTTATAAGTGTAGGTCCCTATCATCATGGATGCTGAAGAAGGGTGCTTTCCTGGCCTTTACTGCACCAGTGTGCTTGCTAACCCATGGCTTTCTGATGGATGCACAATGATCCTGACTTCCTCATGGCGGAGCAGTGAAGTGATACTTGCAGTTAATGTGCTGAAGTAATGAATTTTTGTTTGTCACTACAATTAAAAGAGGAAAGAACACTGTTCTGTTCATGGATTTGTTGGTTAGAGATTCTTTTTTTTAATTAACTTAACATGTAAACACTCATCTGTATGCAGTGGCAGTGTATCACGAATCAGCCCTATGGAATCGGATGCTTCATGGGAAATTCTTGCTCTTGATGGGGACAACATTATTGCTGGTAACCCGAAGCTGAGAGTTGCCTGTATGTTGTGAGGAAACAATATGAATTGAAATGTAAATTTATGCAATTTGCCTTTCAGTTTCTAGCAGTCCAATAGATGTGCCTCAGCTCAAGTATGGTTGTCTTATTGACAACATACAATCAAGTGCTTCATACAGTTGGTTGGATATTTCAAGTCCCATATTCAAATGTTCTGAGAAGGTTGTAAAATGCTTTTGTTGTTCCATATTGGTGTCAGGTGCCTGCAGTTACTTTTCTACATATGACCTAATCTACTATAACTCCTCTTATTACAGGTAGAAATGTTGCTCGCGTCTCGTCAGTTTAGACTAATTAAAATTCCAGTCAAGGATGTTTCTACTTGTACAACAAGAGGTAGCATATGTTACCTGTCTTATTTA
>MU090983.1:0-16717 GCA_014858505.1 Corymbia citriodora subsp. variegata
CCTTCATTCTTCTTTCCTGGTAAGAAGTACAGACAGGAACCTTGTGTTCCGAACTCAGATCAACCTAACAGCAAAGTGGACCAATCTATTAGCAAGATAACGGTGCCATGGTCTCTGACTGACAGTGATCTTGCTGATCAGGTCCTCTGTAGCCAAGATTTTGAGGCTATCATTTAGACCGATACATTGTTTAGATTAATAGATAAATTGTGTGTGTAAACTTCATGGTACATCTTCATTTCGCAGGATTGTGTTAAAGGATTGCAATAAGGGATACGTTTGATCTAAAGTGGATGCCACTTTTGCAAACAATGTCAATGATGTAGTCTGTCAAAGGTTTTCCAGGGCAGTCAGTGAAATTTGATATCTATTGCCAATAATGAATCAATCTTCATTTAGTCAGAGATCAGCAACCTCTGAGTTTCAGAAAAGTTAATTTCTCAAGATCTCTGCCTGAACCTGTTTGGTGGCCAATTGGATTTTATTCACCCTTAGAGTGGAGTACTCTATGACAATCAGTCATGCAGAAGTAATCAGAACTTGCTTTCAAGATCTTTCTTCAATCTTCTTGACCTCAACAAATGCATAATATTCCAGCAATTAAAAGAGATAATCCCACAGCTGGGATCGTGATAATGAGGACAATACGACCAGCGTTAGTATGCTTTCCTGAATAAGGAACAGCTCGTGTTAGAAAATAAACTCGTCAACATCAATGTTCAGGCCCAGCTCGTATCTATTTTATGCCATGAGTATCGAGACGTATGTAATGAAACTTCCACTTAGCAATGAATGAAAATATTTCCCGATAAAAAAAAAAAAAAAAAACATCAATGTTCAGGCCCACTTACTGAAACTAGCTTTGAGGAGGGGTTGCACATTTAAAGCAGTTTTTGGTGTTATTCAATCAGTTTCCAAATGACATCACTTCAGACGATGGTATATCAAAAGAAACACTCATCATGCCATCATAAATCTCATAAGTTTGTCATCTGCGAGTTATTTCATGGTTATAGATTATTCAAGAGGAATCATAACTCTAGTATGCAAAGTTCCTTCGTCTATACTAATACACTCAAAATCAAAAGTTGAACTACATTATTCTTTTAAAATCAACTTAATGCGACCATACTCAAAGGGGGAGAAGCGGGGGAGGAGAGGAAGGAGAATTACAATCCATAGTGTCTATGCTCTTCTTCTTGCTTATTCAACACGTCCGTCGCTGTTTGCATTCACTGGGGTCAATTTTTTTCAAGATTAGACTTCCAATTTCAAAACCAAGATATTAAGGTTAAATGTTGTGCTTGTTTCATGAAACACTCCAAATGTTTTCCATGAAAATCATTTTCAAGGAAAATGGACAGCATTCAGTCATTTTTTCTCTCGTTAAGATTAAAAAGCTCCAAACGTTAAAATCAAGACAGAAAAAAACCACTTTCCAAGGTAATCCTCTCTCATCGTTCAAAAAACACGAGAATAGTTCTCTCTTTTGAATAAGTAATCAAAAAGTAGTATAAGTAGCATCCCTTGGACAAAATGGAAAGAAAAATGAAATCTCATCAAAGAATTTAAGAAAGAACATCCTACATTGGCATTTCCACAATATGTGTCACCTAACGTTCGGATAAGCAAAAATATCATAGTCTATCAAGACAAGATCTGAGTGATAGTACTCTCTATGAATGAATATAAGATTAACACATTCATAATTGTCTCAAGGGGTTTGAACTCGCACAAACTGTACGGTCAAAGTTGTAACCAACTACTGAAACAACACCGTGTAGGATTATCCGCTCACTTATTTTATACCATATCAAATTGCATGCAAATACGAAGCTTGCATTGATCGACCCGTGCATTAACCGACTTGTGCGTAACCAGCATAGTGGTCAGCCCTAACAATAAGAGGGACGCATTTCAATGAGGTTGTGAGTTTGATTCATGTCGTAAGTAAATGTTCAGACGGTTCTATTGCGTTGCTTAGTTACGGAGCATCTTGCGTGGGGAGATTTTCAAACTATTAGCTTACTTACATCTTGATGAGGTGATGAGCTTATCAGCCACGAATTATTGAATAAAAATGGTGTACAGCAATTATAACTCAAATCAAACATTTCATTATAGGTGTTGGATCTTTATGACAACGCTTAAAGGGGCATGGCACCGGTTGCCTTTCTTCACTCTATTAGTTTATAGAAGAGAAAATTAACCCGTGCTTAGATAGCGCGGGACTTTACCTAGCCTATAGCCATACCTTCTCTCTCGTGCGATGTCCTGTCATTTTGAAAATCTACAATCTAAAAAGCCAAGCCATACGGCACCCTAACAATTGAAATACCCCTCCTCGGGTTTTTTTTATTTATTAATTTTGTTTTTGCCATGATGTCATGGCCATAGCTATGATAATTCCCGATGTTGTGTAAATGTCACCCAACCCACATGTTTTGTTTCACATACAAGATCAGACTTTAAATCAAGGTGTTTTAATGCTAAATGAATAATATTTGGCTTGGAAGGGATAGATGATATTGCTATATTGGTATACTCGGGGTTTGGTTTCAAAATCCCAGCCTATAAACGTGTAATTATGTGATACACTAAGGATGGGGAAACTTAAGATGGAGATTGAATAAAAACAAATTATAAAAGATCTCCAAATGATCAACTCATAAATACTCTGCTTGATGTGTTATTCTCATGCTGATTTGTAAAAGATTTCAACCATTGTAATCTTTTTACTTTTTAATTTGATACTTCAATAGTATGTACAAGAGTACACCTGTTATGATTAGCATAGAGTTGAGTCGCTGATAATTTTTTATTGGTTATTTCTTAAGGACATTTTTAAGTATTTAACACACTATCAGAATTAAAAAAACCTCTTCCTAAAGCATCAGCCCGTAACTTCATATTATGCATTTGATCTAGGAAAAATGCATCTATTCACGCGAGATACATGGCTGTCGAGCCTCCTCTTCTAATATAGTACAACAATCAATAATCAAGCCTTATATCATAAAGTATCAGTTATACAAAAACTGTTTCGAGCCGGTCACAGTAAAAAAACACTGGAAAACATTCTTTTCGATCAAAGATAATCCCGACTCCAATGAATAATCCCAATTCTGTCCTTCATAGAGCAACTGTCTATGAAGCATACAAATTCCTAAGGACCTTTTGTTAGATAAGATATTTGCCTCCTTGGTTGCATGTTTTCATGTTTTAGACCGTCAGAGGGAGTATTTGAATATTTGATTTCAAACCAAACTATCATTAAATCGCTTAAACTTTAAAATCAATTCTTACGGGAGCACCTGAAAGTCCTCATTGCATAAAGACTAAATGATTTCAAATGAGCTTCTCTAATCCTAACTCAACTGAAGCAGCATTTATTATTTTCTATAAGTGGATTTATTATTAATCCTGTCCTTTTCTTACGTGCTGCACACCTAAGGAAGGAAGCTTTCTCTTCTCTCCTGCACTAATATGTGCACATATTGATATTTAACTGTATAGCATTCTAATAAATTATGCTTTCAGAACAATTTGACAATGATCCCTCAAAAATCTCACACCTTGCAACAAGACTAAACCAAGGAAGCCTTTTCTTCACTCCTACGCTAGTTTGTGCACATATTGATGATTACTGTATAGCAGTCATCTCATAATGCATCGCTGGCAGAGACTATGCTATTCATAAGGGCCCTTAATCAACAAGCAGCAGCTCCATAAAAGGTCATAGCAACGGCCTTATTCCACTGATAGACTGTTTCACACCCAATCCTCCTTCCCTATCAGCTTTGCCACCAGATCCAGACCACAAGGAGGAATTACAAGGGCTCTCAATTTTTTTAACAAACTAGGCATGAATGTAAAATTTTAAACAGATAAGAAATGATATTGTAAAGGACAGAGCTGATCAGCTAAAGCCTTCCAGCAAAAGACAACCTTCTAGCACACCAGCTACGACTCTGCCCACTATCGGTTAAAGTTTGGAGACAAATCTAAGAAAGTCCACGTTGTCTACCTTTTTCTCTTTTCATCAGAGTTAAAGTGAGTCCACTATCCCGGTCGAAGTTGGATAACGAAAATTCTATTGCATCATATTACCATTTCAAATCTAAGAAAGTTCACGTTGTCTACCTCCTTTCCTATATCCAATTATCATGTCATCAACTTCGAGTGAGCCACTACTCTGAGCCAACCAAGACATGATTTCTTTGAAACTTCCTAAAGTTATAAATGTAGATAGATAGTCCTGAAGTTATGACAATAGGGGAATGTATAAAATGGAGCTCCTCATCCGCCGTGTTCTTTGACCATACTTTCTTCTGGCTTAAAGTTTCCAATGCCAAATATTGCGACTGCCAAGTGTATCGATGAAGGCCGAAAGACATATCTAAACTAATGTAATTTATTAGTGAAGCCCCGACAACCCATAGGACTAATCTCCGGATGTATACTCTAACGAAAATCAACATTGAATTTGACACAACAAATCATTAGCATTCATGAAAGATAAAACCTTTTTTTTTTTTTTTTATAAATAGTCTTCGCAGCTTAATATATGAGAAATATCTGTCCATATATGTTTTTCTTATACTATGGTTGCTGGGAGTGCGCAGTAAAAACTCGATACCTTCACTAAGGGAAATCACCAAGAGGAAACCTAAATTTAAGCTTGTCAATATGTCCAGTTGGACAACATTCACTTATAAGCTTAAGCTAGTGAGTTATGGGCCAATTGAAATAGATATATTAACCTCTCAACATCACACCAATTGTTCAATTTGGGATTTCTCTGATACAACTTACTCACATATGCATCATAATAATTTCCCCTTCACATGTAAGCTTGGCGTTAAGTCTGCTCTCCCTTAATTCATGTATCATTCTACATCAACTTGGCTTAAGTTGTATTCCTATGAGCTCATATTGCTACACCACAATGCCCACCTACTACAAAACCACTACTATTGACTCTAATGCCCTTTGTTAAGATTGTGTAGTAGAAACCCAATAACTTCACATGGGGAGATCACTAAAAAGGAGCTCAAGTCTGAGTCCATCAACATATTTTGTTGAATTCAACTTTATTCAAAAGCTTAAATAAATTATGGCCCAACTGTGATAGACATAATAGCTACTCGATACCACAGCAATTCATCGATTTAAGTTTTTCTAATACAACTCACTCATATATGCATTATAACAATGGTCAATCATCTCTAACTTGAGGCAAAACATATAGTTTATGAAGGAAGTAAGGCTATCATTACATAAACATTACTAGTATATTTGATGTAACTGAGAATAAATGATTAAGTTGTATGGTATGGCTTCAATACTTGACATGAATAATGAAAAGAAGTTGTTGAAATTAATAAGAACAATTTATAAATTATTTGCATTAAGGAGAAAATGAAATTAAAATTTTAGTATGCACAAAAAACAATAGCCTCTATGAAGTGTTTTTATTTATTTATAGGAGTGTAGATTGAGATACATATACAACGAGAAAATATTAGTAAAGACATACTTTTTGCATAGAAAGAAATAAACTTAAATTTTTTGCATTATTTAGATAATAAATAATATACTAAAAATTACAATTAGATTGTTCTAGTTTAATCAAACGATTTTAAAGGAGCTTAGTTGATCATGTCTAATATTAACCACGATCCAATGTTGAGATGACAGTAATATTTTTTAATGTTTAATACAGTTAGTTTAATCTCTAAAACTAAATTTATCATTATATATATATATATATATATATATTATAATGAAGGAATCAAGAAGTAGATAATGAAACAAAAATATTGCTAAGTTAGTTACGCTTTATTTTAGTCAAACAATTTGAAGGGCTTTAAGCCACATTTGTATTTTCCTCAAATTTAATTCGTCAAAATCTCCGGAAACTCTAGATGACTTCGAATGTTAATATTTATTTGTATTTGAGATTTTTTTTTTTGGCGTTTGGAGTAAAAATATCACACTTCAGGCGAAAGTCAAGAGTCAAGAGTAACGGCGAAAGCAAATACCCAACACCTTTGCCCGCTAGAAGCCCATATCATAACTTCATAACTGGACTCCTCGTAATATTTATTCTTGAGCCGCGTCAAAACAGCCTCTGATCTTTTCTATGATCAACATCCACCACCAGAAAATTGAATCAAACCATAATTATTCAACAGCGCCCGTGGTCGGCGGTCCGAAGATTCGAAATTGACCTTTCCCCTATATAAACTCAGAAAATAATATCTGACGAAAACAGGTCATAAAAGCATATTGCTTCCTTCTTATTATATAAAAAATTAGAAGTTATTGTCAAAGTGGTCGAATAAAAATTGATGGCACTCAAGTAAGCACTATACAAAGGTTATGGCACTTGTGGTATCATTATCCCTACAAAAATGAGACTTATCGTGACAATTGAAATGAATAAAAATATACATTAGTTTTCACTTGAGTGTCATAACTTTTTCTTCAATCACTTTATAGACGCTCACTTGTACATTGTTTAAGTGAGCTTTGTACATAAGTTATGACACTCAGGTGGTTGAAAAAAAGTTAAACCACTCAAGTAAGCATCATGCGAAAATTATGGCATTTATGGTGTCATTTCCTCATTTTTGCATATAGGTCTTTTAAGAGACACTTTAAGATTGTGACAACAAATAGCATGATGCCTAAAAAAAACGGCTAAATAATATGATGGTAGCAAATGTAGCATCCCATTTTGCGTGGATAATTGTGCATAGAATTACCATAATCGGTATATATTACAATAAAAGAGACTTTTACATGAAAATTAATCCTTTTTTTTTAATTTCAAATAAAGCTTCAAGGGTTGCTACATGTACAACTAAATATTTTTTTTTGTCAATCTTATAATACTCATAGTCTAATTCTTATTCTCAGACTTTTGCCCTACCTTCTTCTAGGGTGTAGTAGTCGAAATTCACACTTGAAGCTAAAGCATCTCTACCCCCAATTCCTTCTTGAAAAGGTGGAGATTCGAATCCCTCACCTCTCTCTTTTTATGTAAGAATGATGGTCACTAGGATAAATCCCAATGGTTAAATAAATCTTTATTAAAAGTTACTAAATGATGGGCAATTTTGTGTTTAAAGAAGTCATTTATTGAATTCATGGGTTCCACTTGTTTCAATACCTAAATAGAACTTGCAAAATCACTTAGTGAGTTTTAGTAAGATTTGATAATACATATAGCATTTGCTAAGAGATATAAAAGGGGATAAAAACACCATAAGAATTATAACTTTTATACAGTGTTCATTTGAGTGCCATAATTTCTTTTTCTCGATCACTTGAGTTTTATGTCTTCTAAAATAATTCTCTTGAGTGCTATAACTTCCATTTAATCACTTGAATGCTTGGAGATACAAAAGGGGATAAAAACACCACAAGTATTATAACTTTTGTATGATGCTCATTTAAGTGCAATAACTTCTTCTTTATCACTTGAGTGCCATAACTTCTTATTCTTTTTTTTCAATCACTCAAATATTAAACCTTCTAAAAAAGTTCTCTTGAGTGCTATAACTTATAACATTAAAAAAAATGT
The DNA here is from genome assembly GCA_014858505.1 of Corymbia citriodora subsp. variegata. Classification (NCBI taxonomy): domain Eukaryota; kingdom Viridiplantae; phylum Streptophyta; class Magnoliopsida; order Myrtales; family Myrtaceae; genus Corymbia; species Corymbia citriodora. Next base: position 7,592 of record MU090983.1, read on the forward strand.
GCAACACAAAAGTCATGCCACGTCAAGTATCTAGCATTTGTGATAAACATTTTTAGAAAATTACATTACTTAAGGGAAGGCTTTTTTAGAAATCAAGGCATTCAAGCGATAAAAAAAGTTATGATACTCAAACAAATAATTTTGAGAAATTATGACACTCAAGTGAAGAAAAGAAAAATAAAAGTTACAACATCCACTCGTATGAAAGTGATGACACTTTTGATGTCCATTTAAATTTTGACACACTATGGTGTACAAGGTTGACTAATTAGAAATGATATTAGGAACTTTCCTAAATAAATCTGACAAAATTAAAAAAGAAAAGAACCAAATTTATTGGCGGAAATGAATAAAGACTGGGAATCTTGGAAAAATAGAAAAGAGGAGGGGGGTGGGGAGGGGTGAAAGATAACAGCATTTTGTAAATAAAAAAAGGCAAAACATTAGAAATAAATAAATAAAACAACAGAAACAAAAATCAAACTCACCCACGCACGCTTCTTTAACGTTTGACTGACTACACAAAAGACGGAATTCGGGCACTTTTTACTCCGAATAGCAACTACGAGGCCAACCTCAACCTTCTCCAACTCGAGCGATGGATTCTTCAACACAAGCCAAGGGAATCCAAGTGACGCCCATGCCGTGTACGGCAGCTTCCTATGCAAGGGAGATCTCACCAAGGACGTATGTAAAGTAATGTTTGTAAATCTAATCGACATGCAAAACGCCTGCGTACGTAATATCCTAGAAGAAATTACCCTTTTGATCAATGTGCTTTTTGGATAGTCCCTGTACTTTTTTAAGTTACAAAACTAGTCCTCATATCATTTTTCAACAAAAACCTTAATTTCTTTCATCACATCTTAATAAAATATCTTATTGGAATGCCAAATTAAAATCAATTATTAATTGATAATTCCTATATTTACAAGTTTGCTCGATGTAATGGAGAGTCCTATACAAATAAATACCACCGTATGCAAGTTTTTACAATCAACATGATGTGGAGTTACTGATGATATTGTAATTTGAAGGTTTCTTATATGCTCTCTGAAATATTTTAGCAATAAAATAGAGAGTTAAAGCTGTGGTTAAATTATTTAAAATTATCCTTTTTTCCTAAAAGTAGCCGTAGACACTTCTATATGGATCTTTACAGAAAATGTAAACGTCAAATTATAGCATCATGGCGTCAATCTTAATGGGGCTACAAATCAGACTGTGCAAACTTGTCAAAGTAAGAATTAACATTTAATTGCTTGTTTCAAATGAACATTCGCATGAGATTTCTAATAAAGATGTGATTGAAGAAATTAAGTTTATGTTGAAATATAATATAAGTACTAGTATTCTAAGTAAAACAGACTACAAGGACTAAAATGAAACATTTTTAAAAGTACAAGGACCAAAAGTGTAACTTTTAGAAACTTGTACATGTAGGCGCAATGTGCTGATTTACTTGTGCTCACTCAGCATATTCCATCTACATTGAGACGGAAAGTTAAATTTCATTTTTTAAATTGTCACTAGAAAATAGTTGGGGGCTACATATGTTAAAAACACGGTACAAGGATTGAGTTTATAATTTCCCCAAACATTATTACGCATGACCTTTCTTGGCTTTTTCAGGGCAAGTTTGCAAGAAACAGTAATTGGAATGCTCCGCCGAAGCACCATACCTTGGTCATGGACCCATCTAAAGTGTGTTAAAATTGCTGCTTGAATTGACAAATAAATAGTCTCGTTAACTATTAAAATTGCAACACTTTACATCGATTTATCAATAAAAAACACGTCTATGACTCATGGAAAGTGTTAGCCACGCCAGAAAACGCGGCTTTACCGTTCACTAGTTATAGCCTATAAAAGACCTCCTTCTAGAATTTCATTGACTGACCTCGTTCATGATTTCATCGACTCCATTGGGATCCCTCTCCTTTTTTTTTGTCAGTCTTCCACCCTTAATCATGTTGTCTCGCTACTTACGAAGGTGACCCTCTCCCCCACCACATCTCAAGTGGTTCGGCATTTCACCAAATGTAGCACTTCTGAGATCCTTATGATATTTGCCTAAATGGGGTTGTGGTGCTCATCGCATTTTCTTACCCTTTTAGTTGGTACAAAAAAAAAAAAGAAAAAGAAAAGAAAAGAAAAGAACCTGTGCTTAAACAACGGGGGATTTTACCTATCTCATTGCCGTAGTTCCTGTCTCATGCAATGTCTAGCCATTTTGAAAGCTTTCAATCAAAAGTCAAGCCATATGGCACTCTTGACAATTTGAATCATAACAACACTCCTTGGAAAAATTACCTAAAAAATCCTGAACTTTTTTTTTTTAGGTTTGTCCTATTCTAATTCTCAATTTACTTGTGGACTTTTGTCTTACCTATTTACAAAGCATGGAAGTGAAAACCTATATCTAAAGTTAAACATCCCCATCTCAACCTCTTTGAGAAAATGGAGATTCAAAACCCTTAGATCCATTCCCATGTGGAAAGGATGGCCACTAGAGTTTATCCCAAAATGGCTCTAAACATAATTTAATCATGTTAATTCAATCATAAACTTTTTTTTGCCAATTAAGTTCTAAACCTTTTGTATTAATGTTAATTTAGTCAATTCGGCTAATTTTGGATGCACGGCATGGCCGGTAATAACGTAGACAACTTTAATAATATATTAATATTTTTTTCAATCTTTTTATTTTTTTCTTTCTCTTTCTCTTTCTTTTCTTTCTTTTTCTCACCAATTGCCAAACCTCAATGACTAGCTAGAGGCAAGGGCCGACCTCGTTGGCCGTTAGCTAGGCAACCTTGCCTAGCCATGGCAAGGCTGAGTCGCTTCCTAGATTATCACATGCTTGCATTAGTACCATCCAACCTATCCTCAATATTGGGATAGTGTTTGTTATGCTGTTTCTATATTTCAACGTGTCTCATCTTTCCTCTACTTTGTTCAGCACCATTATTGAGATAGGATGCCTTACGTAATAATTCAAATGAGTTTTAAGGCCATGGCTAGGCAGGACCTCACTTGTCCTCACTTTTGGCCGGTCATTGAGGTTTGACAACTGACCAGAGGAAGAAGGGGAGAAAAAAGAAAGAAAATAATAAAAGGAAATAGAAGGAAAATAATTAAAGGAAATAGAAATCTGTCTTCTAATTCTCTGTGTTTTTCTTATAGTTGTTGGCTTTATTTTGGTTTATTTTGGCGTTTTTTTATTAGGCGCAGTGTTGAGATTTCTTCAAGTTATCATTTTCCTCGGAAATATTAAAAATATATTAAATAAAAAAATTTAGAATAATTAAAAATATACCATGTTAAGCATTTTTTACCACTCCAATTAGATAGAGTTATTGGAAGTTTGTGATTGTATTACTTGGTCAAGTTTTAGGACTTGATTGAACTAATTTCAATTTTTAAGACTTGATTTTACGTTTGTGACAAGTTTTAGATCTTCTTGTATAATTATGCTTTGTTTTTTTTTAATTCACCAACTTTTTTATTGGGTCAGCATTTTCCTTTTTTCCCTCGGTTATCAGCCCCTTACTTAAATTTACCAACACTTTGTAGGAAGTGTCAACTTTAATTGCAGTGACTTACTAACTTTTCTTCCATAAAGTTACCAGAAAGTCCTTTTTTTTCTTTGCATGTTTTTACCTTGATCAACTAGTTCGTTGATTTATAGATTTGCTTGTCATGTTTCGAATTTCAAACTCTTTTATGAAATTATCACTATTCTATGATTAAGTTTCCAAGTACTATGTTGTTTAGATCTCATTCCAATTTAGCTCCCCATTTGTCTTGCTCACTACCATTTGAAATTCATGAACTCTTAATTAGATTACCTTCTTTATTTGATGTAGTTGTCAATTTCTTTCCATTTAACTTAGGAGTTTATTTAGATTATCAATTAATATTGAAGTCATTTACCTACATCTATTGACTCCTTTTAAAATTATGAATGTGAATCTAGCAACTCTTATACAAGGTCACCACCTTTATTTCACTAAATTACCGACCTTCATCCAATCAAATATAATGCGGTTATTTTAAAGGCATTTCAAAGTTCATCATGCTTGCTGATATGATAATTTCGAGCTACTTAAGAGTTACTCAAACTTGGTTTGATGATTACCCAATCGTGGTGATTCTTCTTGTTTAATTCCAGGTATCTGACCTGTTGATGAGAATAAGCACTAATGCTAAAGTTGAGTTTCAAAGCATGTCATAAGTAGTTTGAGTGGTTCATGGACCTTTCCTTGAACTTAAATCAACCAAAAATTATGCTCAATATCTGATATAAGCGTCGAGCTTGCGATTTTGGAGTCATATTTTCAAAAAAGAAGCTTAAAATTGCAGTACGAGTGAATGCTTCAACATGATTGCCCCTGCCGACTATATCCCAGCTCCTTCCCTGTATTTGAAAGGAGAAACACTCTTATCTCTATTGAGAAGTCTTGTTTCTCCCGTTGTCATAACTATTCTATTTCTTCTTTAAAACTATTTTTCTATTCTAAACTTGTTTCTAAAATAGAAATCTCGATAAAAAAATTTCATTTTTATTTTAGAAATAAGTTTGGCTCGATAAAAAAATTTCATTTTTATTTTAGAAATAAGTTTGGAAAAAAATGAAAAGTAAAAATTTGGTATTTTTCTATTTCTAGAATAGAAATAAGAAATAAAAACTCTTATCATTATTCATCCTCACTATTAGCTGGCTGCCCACTTGCCACCATAGCCACTGCCACCACTACCACCTCAATAGTTGGTCACTGATTAGTTGCTGATCACTGCTGGTCATCGATCGCCGTTCGCTACCAATCATCGTCCATTGCCCACCACCAATCACCGTTTGCTGCTACCTGCCACTCCGATGGCTGATCATCGTCCACCACCGCCCTCCACCTCACTAACCGCCGATCCCTAATGTTCAAGAGAAGTATTGGAGACCAAATTGCTTTGGATAATGGCTGTGTGGAGTTACGAAGTCTGAAATCATGGCAAGGAAGTTACGCTCAAAGATTCAAGTTATAACTATTCCATAAGGGAGTTATGAAGCCTGAGAATGTGGCAAGGAAATTACACCCAAAGATTCAAATAATAACCGCTCATATACGGCTGTCAATTATGTGAGGCTATTGATACTTGAAGTGCATTCATGTAAAAGTCTCTCTCCAATCAATCAAAAAACTCAATGTTATAGTAAATTTATCTTTATTTTTACTTTTCAACAATTTATCTTCTCTACAATTTAAATATGTTTCAATTCTTGTACTTTAGCTTTAGTTTCAGATATCTCGTTGTCAATTAAATTCTAGCATTTTATCTCTTTATCATCTCACTTTATCAACAAAGTGTTTTGTACTTCGTCATTGACTAAATTCTAACAAATCATATATGTTCCTTATGATTTATTGAGATTCTATTTGAAATCACCACAGAATCTATCTTCTCTTAATAAAAACTAAGAAAACATTGGTGAAAGTTATTTCGTTGATGATCCAATTTTTGGCAAAACAATATTTAATATTTTTTTTCAACTCTAATAGGATGTCATCCTTTATTTAACTGAAAGGCAGGTATGTTTCCAACTTCGATGTGCTTGGTTTTTGTTCATTCCCCCGAATCGAAGAATCGTGACACACCATACCACCAATGAATTGCGACAGACCCTACCACCATTGAATCGCATAGTTGGATACATAATAGCGTTCCTTAATCAAGCATGTCTTCAATACATTGTCTCTAGTCCGTCCTAACTCATAAGTCCACAATGTCTAATTGTTCTGGCGCGTCCATGCTCGCAAAGTAATATTTGTGAACCTATTAAACTTTAGGGGAAATTACACAAATTGTCCCTATACTATTAGGTTAATCTAGTTTCAGTCCTTGTACTCTATTTCGTTATAGTTGAGTCCCTCAACTGTTCTCCAACAGCAATTTTCGGGATTAAAATTCAATTTACAATCCCAAGTGTGGATAGAATACGTTGAGTCAGTACTGACAAATCGACACATGACACCTACACGTACAAGTTTCAATAAAAATTAAACTTTTGATCCATGTGCTATTAGGAATGTTCAATTTGAGTCCTTATACTTTGCTTTTGTTACCTAAACTAGTCCTCATATTTTTGTCAACGAATAGTTGATTTATTTCACTACATCTTAATCCCAAATTTTATGGGAACGTCAAATTGAAAACTAGTGTTAATTAAAAATTGCTATATTTACAAGTTTACCCAACCTGATTGAAAGTCTTATTAAGATAAATGCCATCATTCCATTACTCAAATTGAGGAATCTTGTTTAGTTTAGGATTCGATGCAAAATCACAAGAAAATAGAGAGTAAAAGCAAGAGAGAATTCAAGATATATGATTTTAATCTTGTTTATAAAGAGTATGAACCACACCCTAATAGTTTATCCTACTATCGTAATGTCTACTTTGCAGTGTTCCACAAGTCGTAAGTGGAATGCTAATTGTTCGCTTTTTTCTAATTTTGACTCGCATGGTTATTATATCATAAAAAATACATAATGATTGAAATAGTCGATGACTACTAGTCATGAGGGAAAGGAGACCCCGTCGTTTGGACAAGCTGATCCTAGGAGCCTGAATGTGATAATATTTTTTATGATATTGTCCTTTTAAAGCCGAAAGGCAGGATCGAAAAAAAAAAAACCAAAAGGCGGGTATGTTCCCAAGGTCGGTGGTGAAAAAGTTGACGTGCCGTTCATTCCCACGAATCAAAGAGACGTGATACACCCTTCCATTAAAGAATCGCATATTTGGATATATAATAGAGTTCCTTTATCAAGCATGCGTTCAACGCCTTGTCTCTAGTCAGTCCTATGTCCTCAATGTCTAATTATTCTGGTGCTCCTAATTTAATTTTCGTCCCTACACTATAGTTCATTACAATTTCGTCTCCCAACAGCAGTTTAGGGATTCAATTCAATTTCCCATCAAAATGTGGATGGAAATTGCTGAGTCAGCACTGATAAATAAACATGTGGCGCCTACTTTTAGAAGATTCTCTAAAAATTATGCTTTTTACCCCCCATTCTTTTAGAAGTGTTCAACTTTAGTCCTTGTACTTAGAAAACTAGTCCTCATAAACTTAATTTCCTTCATTACATCTTAAACCAAAATCTTATGGGATAGTCAAATTAAAAGCAAGTATTAATTGGTAATTCCCACATTTATAAGTGTGCCTGAATATGATCAAATGTATTATTAAGATATTGCCATCGTTAAGCATTTTTCATTATTCAAATAGACAAGGTTAATGCAAGTCTTTTGTTGTACTAATTAGTCAATTTTCAAGACCTAATTGCACTATTTAAATGTTCAAGAGCTAACCACTAAAGTTTGTTCCAGTGATCACCCTTTTCACATGAGAGGAAGAAATGGGAGATTCGAATCCTCATCTTATCAGGAAGGTTGGGATGGAGACGGTTTAATTTGAGTAATAGGTTTCAACTCCTATGCCCTATAAACAAGCAAGATATTTGAGAATTAAAATAAAGATAAAGTAGGAACCGACCAAAATTAAAATGTTCAAGTTTTAGATATATTAATATTTTCATCCTTTTTATATATTTTTCCATTACCAACTTTTCTATTAGATTAGCCTTTTCATTTTTTGTGCTAATTATCAACTTTTTAAATTTACTGACACTTTTAAAAAAGTGTTAACTTTGATTGGAGTAATTGATATTTGTTTCATCTCGGGTCTTGTTGGAGGATCATGGCTCACAATGAAGTGAAGTTGATGTCATCTTTACCGACCTATGCTCTTCCAGGGGCATTTTCATTTACGAGAGCCGCCAATAGTAGTCCCTTCAATGAGAGCGCCTAGCCCGGACTGTGTTTTTTACTTTTACGTGCCAGTGCCCGCATGCCTTGCATCCCTCATTCCAAGTTATATATTTTTCTTCTCCAATAAGGTGGGAATACTTCCATGTTTTACGTCTGAGAGTTCAAACAAAATAACTTAAGGATTTATTCAAGTCCCAAGTTACAAACTAGTTTGGGTCACTAACTCTTATTTTACTTACTTATCAAGGTTTTTTTTAGAATTTCTATACATTTATTAGCTTTTCTATTGATTTACCAAATTTTATTTGCCTCACTTATCAACGTTTCGATTTACAAACATTTTGATGAAATAATCACTTTTGTTGATTAAGTTACCAAATATTATGTATTGTGTTATGAACTCTCAATTTGAATTAGTCACCTATTTAAATTTTTGTTTTTCTTTCAACCATTTGAAATGTACTAAGTCCAAATTACCTTCTTTTTATTTGATGCAATTATCTACTTTTTCCCTTTTAACTTATGAGGCAATTTTAGACTATTGATATTTCAGTCATTTACCCACTTTTTTATTACTCCATTCAAAATACCATTCTTAGGCACGATATTTGATGGACTTTTATTTGCCTTGTTTATCACCATTTAAAATTTAGCAACTCTTATGCGAAATCATTATCTTTATTTACTAAATTACCATCCTTTATCTGATTAAGTAATGGACTTACTTTAGGTTCCCACATCTGTTGTGGAGTCGCTTAGCAATTGTTCATTTGAGTGGTTTGCTAGCATCTTAAGTTGACTACGTACTATAGCAAATTATCAATCGTAATTGGAGTATCCTTTTAACTTTTTGTTTGCCAATTAAAATATAGGTGGATTTAGATTACTATATAGTGCTTGAATTACTAAGCCCTTTTTTAATGATAACTTATAAATTTGATGTAAGCTTAAGGTTTACCCATCTTTATTCTCATGACTTAACAATTTCTCTTGTTCAGTTAGTTTTATTTAGCCACGTTTATGCGATTTACTATCCAATTCCGATGATTGTTGCAAATATCAAAACTTCACGATAAGTCACTAAGCTTTACCGTAACTTTCTTTCTTTCTTTGTTTTTTGGAAATTAGATACTTTTTTTTTTCCCTAAAATTAAACCCACAGCTTGAGTCACTTTCCATTCTTTACCGGTTGTGCCCAAGCAAGGAAGCAATAATGTGATTGTTATGCACGACGATTACTATTATTTTCTATTTATTGGATAACCACATTCGACCGAAAAAAAAATGATAACCAGC